>JARYHS010007704.1:0-39014 GCA_031002005.1 Vandiemenella viatica
ATCGTGAAATAGACCTGTCATAAACTTTCTAATTAGCTATGGTGTACCATATCTTCAAGAGTGTGGCGCCTCGCTTACCTTAATTTGAACTCCAAACGACGAAGCGACATGTTTTTTTCATTTTATTTTAATGCATTCTGAAGTCTGTATTGCCGGCTGCCATTGCGTCGTCCAGTCTGTACACTATCTTTCAGCATAACGAATTTCACGAATCTCTCGTTTTAGTTCAAACTGACGAGGCATGTTTCTCGAGTTTTTAATGTTAAGCTGCTTGTACTAAAAGTTCAAGACTTCACTCCATAGTGAAAATTTTCCTGCAGGTTGAACATTTCGTAATGGAATGTGAACAAGTTTCTCACGGTTAAAAAAACGGAAACTTGCTGTCTACTACAAAACAGTTGCACGTTTCCCCCAGCAACTTGTATTACATAATTTTTAAGGTAACTTGATTCAAAAAGGGTTGATCATCTTCCACTCGCATTGTGTGTATGCTTTCCTAGGCTTCGTGTTTACGTGCAGCGGTATCGCCTTATCTCCTTATTGCTTCATTGTGCAGAGGCTGTAGGGTTCCCTTGTATCTGCTTTACTATTCAAGAGACGTCTGCAAGCAAAAATTTGTACAAATTGATACCAAGAGTCCAGCTCGTGAAAAAATTAAGTTAATGAAACCAAAAGTGTCTCCAGCGAAATTCTGTAGTTTCTTAAGCAAATCGTATGTTATTTTGTTTCACACGAGATTACTGAAGCAAAACATTACCTCCCTAGTGTCAATCTACGAGGGGCTGCGAAATGAAGGTCGGTGTATCTAATTAGAGCTATAGTTCCCAGGCATCAGTATTCGAGAACTTGGTTCTCGTTACTTTTAGTTTTAGGTTTGCTTTTGACAATTCACAGCACTTACTTTGTTTTAATTAAATATTGGTTTCCTTTGTTTTTCAATTTCATGCAAAGAAATTTTTGTGCCAAAAATTCCAATAACTTCACACTTTGATCCACGAAAAGTTTTAAAATATATAATCATCTATCCTTGTCCTTTACTGGCATTTGTTCATAATGTACCTCGTTTCCTCAATGTTAACAGTGCTTTATCAGTTCGTATTCGTTATTCATTTTCGGTCACGCGTAAAGAACTGGACACTATTATGTCGAGACAATATATGGGAGCATTGTGTGAGCATGTCTTTCCTTGTGTTTGTTCACTTATTTGCTTAAAATCTTATCAGATTGTGTAGAAAAGTTTAATGGCCGATGAATACTTTCGAAGTTCACTGCTGTTGCCTTTTTGTACGATTATTTTCATTTGAGCAATATGTTGTATCAGTTCAAGAATGTTTTGCACAAAGAAGTTAAAAATAGCTACAAGAGAACGCTGTACGAAACAGCGGAATGCATTTGGTTGCAGTTTAGGATTATCCAATTTCCAGAGGTTTCCTTAGCGAACATTTGTTTTAGATATTTGTTTGACTTTGTTCATTTTGAGAGAATTCGTTCTGTTTGATTCTAAAGGAATCGGTAACAGCGAAGTCTATTTTTTCCATTTCTATTGTTAGTGTATTTTCTTGTTTTGCGGTTCCAATAATTCCTCTGCATACATGCCTGTACGTGGTAGTATCTAGGTGAACGATGATGTGCAAGACTAGGACTGCGTCGAAACGATTACACTCATTCGAAATTTTAGCTGCTGTCTAAATACACCCAAACATGAACATTTCGTTGTGTGGAGAATAGAGACAGACTACCTCATCACACCATTTCCATTATCATTGCAGCGGAAATTGAAAAGACATACGCGGTGAGAAGTTGGGCGGGTGCAGAGCGCCGGATACGTAGGCAGTCAACTGGGTCAACAGCTCTGATTGGTACCATCAAGTGCAATCACGCTGCCCCCAGCTCTGGAATAGTGCAGATAGGATTTTCAGCGGAGCGGGTTTGTTCTATTAAATTACAATAGTGACTTCATCTGTGTTCGGGGATAACTGGAAATGTTTTCTTAGTAAATAATTTCTTAAGGTGTTCCAAAAATCCCAATCAGGTAACAGGTCAAAATTTTAATGACCGCATATATCTTCCACTTATAATTGGAAGTCTAAATTTTTTGCTAACAAGTTTACAACTTACCTATGCTGATCTGTGAAATACCAACTATCGAGATGCGAAACTAAGAAACAATGAGGGCAGTTATCATATGTGTATTTTAAGTTTTGTATTATTATTATTATTATTATTATTATTGCCGCATGAACGCCAGTGTACCGTCTGCCAGCATGGCGCAGCGGGTAGCGTCACGAATTGCGGTACCGAAGGTCGCCGGTTCAATCCCGCCCACTGACAAAAAATTATTTAATTCTGTTTATTATTTCCAGAAGATTCTACATGTTTCCTAAGGTCACTTGTAACTTCTACACATTTCATTTGTTAACTACTCTTGTAATCTCTAGTACGTTCTATCTGTGTATAAATAGAAGAGCATTCTGCCCAAGAGGCAGTCAGTGCTGCGTGTATGTTTGAGTTCTCAATAAACCTGTTCTCAGTTTAAGTGCTGTGTTCATTGACAAGTAACCTTCGAATTCACACCTGTCCCGGTTCCAACGCGACATAGTTTGGTGGAGGCGCCGGGTACCCTGTGCAACAGCTGCATCGTCGTGGCTCCGATTAGGCAACGTAAAAGTCGCCGCCTACACGGACTGGAACCGGACTACAAAGGATATACTCAGTACGTCCTTCCGAAAGTCCGCGTCATTAGGAAACCCATGGCGGCAAGCCAGCTGCACATTCGACACCCATCGGTGTTCTCTGGAGACGCTGGACAGGACCCTAACAAATGGCTAAAAGGGTTCGACCGAGTCGCCAAGTACAACAGGTGGGATCATACCATGTGCTTGGCAAATGTTTATTTCTATCTGGACGGAACCGCCCAGCAGTGGTTCGAGAACAACGAAGAAAAACTGAATAACTGGGAAATGTTCCAGACGGAACTTAAGAAAACGTTTGGGGACCACCAGCGACAAATCCGCTCGGCGGAAGAACAACTGAAGAACCGGGCCCAACGACATGGGGAGCCGACGCAATCTTACATACAGGATGTTTTGGCCCTATGCAACGTAGTCAACCCGAATATGACTGAAGCCGACAAAATCACGCACCTAATGAAAGGTATTGCAGAAGACATGTACCAAGCTCTTCTGATAAAAGACGTCGCTACGACGGAAGAGTTCATCAAGTGGTGCCAGCGGATTGAGGAGATGCAACAAAGGAGGGTTGGGCGAAAGAAGTATGACAGACTTCCCAACGTAGTCCCTATGGCAGTTGTGGAAGACCAGCACGACTTTGCGTCTCTCATACGACAAATTGTGAGAGAAGAATTACAACAGTTCATGGCAGCTGGGACTCTTGAACCGAGTGAGCATCAGATCATGGCCATGGATGTAAGCCCAGTGGGTCATGAAGGAGCCGACGCGGCGGAAAAAGAGGTATTTCAGACAATAGCTCCTGTCTGCCGAGCCAATCGCACTCGACGTGAAGAATGGCCTCGCCCTGATATGACGTATGCTGCAGCTGCCAAACGGCAGCCTAGGAACCGGCCGACACGGCCACAACCAAATCCTCCGGCACCTATGACGTCCCGCAGACGAACGGACGTCTGGAGGACAGAAGACAACGCGCCAGTATGTTTCCACTGTGGGCGCCCTGGACATGTCGTACGATACTGCAGAGAGAGAAGACGAGTATTTGACGATTATTTTGCCGCAAGACGTCCGCCATCAGAACAGTTCTACCCCAGGCAGCCACCCGCTGACGAGTTCGGTCGACCTACGGGAAGAAGCCCATCGCCGTACCCTAGACGAGGTCGATCCCCGACGCGCCGCTGCCGTTCATCGTCGCCGGACAGAGCTACCAGCCGCTCCCCTAGCCGCCGCACGCAGGAAAACTAAGCAAGGCGACCATCTACGGAGGTGAGGCCGCCGCAGATGAAAATCCTCCATGGATGACAGTCACTAAGATGTCGGGAAATCTCATCAACGTTATAATCGACGGCCAACCTGTCCGGGCGCTGGTTGATTCAGGAGCTTCTTTCTCCGTATTGTCGGACAATTATCGTCGCACACTAAAGAAGACAATGTTCCGTGATACGGGGGCAACTGTGCTAAAGGTCGCAAATGGAAAGTACGTCCAGCCAGCTGGAGCTTGTGTCGCGAGAATAACCATCAACAACAGGACCCAGCCAGTTGAATTTGTCATTTTAACAGAATGTAGTCATAATGTCATCCTTGGATGGGACTTCCTTAAGGCATCCCAAGCTGTCATTGACTGTGGAACGTCTGAGCTGCAAATTGAAGAAGTCGTTGCGACGGGTACACGTAACACAGAATCTTCTGGGAAGTTATTCGCCGTTGACAACGTGACAATCCCGCCGTTCGCAATGAGAAGAGTCCCAGTCAAAAACACGGACGACCGCAACCTTGAAGTGCTTGTCGATAGTAGAAAGTTTATTAGGCTCACGAAAGAAATCTACATACCAGCGGCTATCATAAGCATTATCGGTGGTCGAGGAGACATTTGGATCACCAACTGTCACGAGCAGTCACAAATTATCCCCAAGGGAATGTGCATAGGGACAGCTGAACCAGTCCAGGAGGGCGAGCTCAACGTCATTAACGAAGATCCATGCTCTGTTACTAGTACCGACAACACGCTGGAGGAAACAACTATGGAACTGCCAATAGGGTCCGGCCTGACCAAGGAACAACACCACCGGGTGTTAGCTATACTACGCCAATTCTCTGGTGTATTCACACCCCAGCAAAAAAAAGGTCAGACGAAACGGCCCACGATAAAGCATCGTATCAATACTGGGGATCATCCGCCCATTAGCCAGCGCTCGTACCGATTGTCACCAGTCGAAAGGCGAATAATTCGAGAGGAAGTGGAGAAGATGTTGCATAATGACATTATTCAACCTTCGGAGAGTCCTTGGTCATCTCCGGTGGTCCTCGTAAAGAAGAAGGATGGTACGTGGCGATTCTGTGTCGACTATCGGCGGCTGAACAAAATCACAAAGAAAGATGTCTACCCACTGCCGCGCATCGACGACGCCTTAGACTGCTTGAAAGGAGCTACATACTTCTCAACCATGGACATGCAGACAGGCTACTGGCAAATCGAGGTTGACGAAGCTGACAGAGAAAAGACGGCTTTTATTACACCTGATGGCCTCTATGAATTCAAAGTAATGCCATTCGGATTATGCAACGCTCCGGCCACATTCGAACGCATGATGGACAACTTACTTCGACACCTTAAGTGGACGACGTGTCTTTGTTATTTAGATGACATTGTTGTTTTCTCGAAAACATTTGAAGAACATCTGAGTCGCCTGTCAACGGTGCTGAAGTGTGTTCAGACTGCAGGACTCCGCCTCAATCCGAAGAAGTGCCTCTTCGTCGCCAGAGAGATAAAAATCCTGGGGCACCTGGTCAACGGAGATGGCGTCCGCGCTGATCCAGATAAAGTAAGGGCAGTCATGGAATTTCCAACTCCTCAGCACATTCGTGATGTGAGAAGCTTTCTTGGGCTGTGCTCATACTTCCGGCGTTTCATAAAAGGATTCTGTAACATGGCACGTCCACTGCAAGAACTTTTGCAGGGAGACGCCAAGTTTTACTGGGATGAAACTAAAGAAAGATCTTTCCAGGCACTTAAGGAGGCTCTAACTTCCGCACCAGTTCTAGCCTTATACGACGAGAATGCAGAAACTGAACTTCACACTGACGCCAGCGGTTATGGGATCGGTGCAGTGCTTGTGCAAATTCAGGAAGGTGCTGAGAAGGTGATAGCCTATGCATCAAGAGTATTCTCTAAGCCCGAGATAAACTACTCTACAACCGAGAAAGAATGCCTCGCAGTTGTCTGGGCTATCAACAAGTTTCGTCCGTATTTATTCGGCAAACCTTTCACCGTCGTAACAGACCACCATTCTTTATGTTGGCTAACCAGCTTGAAGGATCCATCAGGTCGACTAGCAAGATGGGCACTTAGACTTCAAGAGTACGACGTCACGGTGGTATTCAAAAACGGACGCAAACACAAGGATGCCGACAGCCTTTCAAGGAATCCTTTAATAGAACACAACAGCATGAATGGAATTTCAGCCCTCGCTGAATTAGGTGACGTTGCAGCTGAACAGAGGGAAGATTCAGAGTTATTAAGAACCATAGACGCCTTGGAGAAAGGAGAACCGGCCAAAGGAGGGTTTCAATTGATAGATGGGACATTGTATAAGAACAACTACGATCCACTAGGCCCCAAGTGGCTTCTGGTCGTTCCAGCTCATCTCCAGCCAGCTATTCTCAAGTATTTCCACGACGCTCCAATATCCGGTCATCTGGGATTTGTGAAGACCCTGGACCGAATCAGACGCAGGTATTACTGGAAGGGTCTCTACCGATCTGTCAAGCATTATGTGAGTCACTGTAAAGAGTGCCAGCGACGGAAACATGTGCCGCAATTACCTCCAGGTCATCTAGTACCAATTCCACCTGCAGCAGTTCCATTCCACCGAATTGGGATCGACCTTTTGGGGAGGTTCCCGAAGTCGACAACCGGTAACCGATGGATAATAGTCTGCACCGACTACCTCACGCGCTACGCTGTCACCAAACCTGTGCCGACTGCAGAAGCTCCAGAGGTTGCAAAATTTCTAGTAGAAGACATTATTTTGAAGCATGGAGCACCACGTGTGATGATATCCGATCGTGGAAAGGTATTCCAGTCAAGACTAGTATCAGAGGTCATGTCAAGATGCGACGTTGTCCACAGGATGACAACTGCATACCACCCTCAGACAAACGGTCTCACAGAACGCTTCAACAAGACATTAGCCGATATGCTGTCGATGTATGTGGATGTTGAGCAGAAGGATTGGGATACAATACTGCCAGTGGTCACATTTGCTTATAATACAGCAAGGCAAGATACGACAGGCTTCACTCCGTTTTTTCTGCTCCATGGCCGTGAAGCTGAGACCACAATGGATACGCTGTTCCCATTCCAGCCGGACGACACTCAGGATGACTATATAAAACAGCTCATTACCAGGGTCGAAGAAGCAAGACAGCTGGCTCGCATACGAACACTGGCCACCCAGGAGAGGGACCGTCAGCGGTATGACGGCAAGCACCGACCTGTTGCGTACAACCCAGGAGATCTCGTATGGATTTTTACCCCTGTCCGGAAGGTTGGGCTATCAGAAAAGTTACTGAAGCGGTACTTTGGTCCGTATCGTGTCATACGCCGCCGGTCAGACGTCACATACGAAGTCGAGGATTATGAGCCGTCTTCGAAACGACGAAAGCGAAGGGACATTGTTCACGTCCTCCGCATGAAGCCTTACTACAATCCTGACGAGCAGCTAGGCACAACCAGCTTCTTGTTCAAGGACTCTGAGGACGGTTTGGATACTGAGGAAGTCGGACAGGAAGATAATAGTACAAACAGGAGGGGCCCTCCAGAACTGCCATACAGAGGACCCACGACAAGATCAAGATCCAGGACACTTCAGCGTGCCCCAAAAGAAATCTAACAGCGGGACGCTGTTTTCCTCAGGAGAGGGAGCAATGCCGCATGAACGCCAGTGTACCGTCTGCCAGCATGGCGCAGCGGGTAGCGTCACGAATTGCGGTACCGAAGGTCGCCGGTTCAATCCCGCCCACTGACAAAAATTATTTAATTCTGTTTATTATTTCCAGAAGATTCTACATGTTTCCTAAGGTCACTTGTAACTTCTACACATTTCATTTGTTAACTACTCTTGTAATCTCTAGTACGTTCTATCTGTGTATAAATAGAAGAGCATTCTGCCCAAGAGGCAGTCAGTGCTGCGTGTATGTTTGAGTTCTCAATAAACCTGTTCTCAGTTTAAGTGCTGTGTTCATTGACAAGTAACCTTCGAATTCACACCTGTCCCGGTTCCAACGCGACAATATGAAAGGGAATTTAATTAGAAGCTGTAAAAACTTTGTTGGAACCCTGTAACTTTAGTACTGTAGAAGTAATTAACAGATTTCATGACCAACACAAAATGACGTTTTACGGCAAATCCGTTATAGTTACAGAAAAATTTATAAGGACAAAATGGTTAATTACCCTAAAATCTAGCTACTGTTAAAGTTTTAGAACTCTAGAAGCAGTGCGAGTCATAAAAGAAGAACTATTTTGCAAAGTCGGAAGAAGATGATCCGGTTTTTGCCCAGATTGAACTTTGCTCCCGCATGAGGATACATGAAACTATATATATGGTTAGCATCGCTTCCGCCTTGTCCTTGCCGGGTGAACTTCAGAGCAGGAACAGTGTCCGGTGGTGTAGAGCTTGGTGCGAAACGGCGGTAATGCCTCGTAGTGTGCATGGCCAGGGCCAGCCATTTGCATAATGTGGTAGCGCAAGAGAACTTTTAAATTTCATAAATGGGTTTGGTCTGTTCTGATTGCTTTTCACTACTTGCAATCTAAAAACTTGGTGAAGAATTTCCGATAGCCATCGATTGTTTTGGACTCGTAACATTTACGAAACAATAGCAGTGACTTTAATTATGATGTTAACCTAACCTTTCCTCTCAAGGGGTGAAATCAAGGTGGCGGCCGATGTAAATTCAAACAACCAATAATCCAGTGGTTTACATATTACACAGTTGGAGCTAAGGTGATAAACTGTATATACTATCCCCGGTATGCAGCTAGTCCCTTACAATAGTTTCAAACAAACAATAGACAACCAACAGAAATGAAGGAAGGTGAGGTCGAATTGACAAGAACTTCCCAAATGATTTCCTTAGCTTAAGGGCTAGGGGAGCAGGATGGAACTCTGGCTGGAGTTCTGGTATCGTCAGTGCAGCTCTGGTGCTCCTTGTATAACAACAGACCGGAAGATGGCAGCCAAGCCAGCCACGGAAAGCTCGTGGTTGTTTTCCTTCCCGTGAAGACTGTATATATATGGTATCTTCAAAAGTGACTCTAACAATTTGGATGAAACTTGAAATTTAGATAACATTTTGCTTTTTAGATTTATCTAAGTGGGAGTCTTCTCTGTAGAAACATGAATTTGCAAAAAACAAACAATATTTGTGTTTGGTGTCTTGGAAATGGCACTAACGCCATCTCGTAGACATTTATGGTGCCAGAAAGCTTACTAATAGTTTGGTTTCGACAAGGAACTCTCATATCTTTAAACGAAGAATTCATGTATATTATTTCGCATAGTATCGTGATCAGTTACCGAATTGTAATATAATAATGAGGAAATGAGTAAAAACAAGTATTTACTAGTCAAAGGTATTTTATTTTGAAGAGTAATAATAAATATCACTTTTACTGTAAAAATTTGTTGTCATTAAATACTACATGTTTAATTGTAAAACATTTAAAAAGTAAATATTGGCTTTGTCAGAAGTCATTTTTCAATCTTCTTTACTGTACAAAGCTTCTTTGAAAACAATATTAGCAGTTATTATGTGATCATCATTGTCTTTTTGATCGTATGTGTCTTTAACACAAAAATAAATATTACCGAATCTAACAATTCGTGAAAACGCCACGTGCATGGATCCATACAGAGAAACATGTGATTAATACAATCCAGCTTTTTGAAGCATCAGAGCTCATGCTTTATTAGTGTTCGTAGCGAATGTTACTTTTATCGAAAATTGTTTTCTTATCTTTTGAAAGGCACAGTATATGGTGTGAGGTTATTGCGAGGTAAGAGTATAGTTTTATCAGAGTGAATTAGTTTAGCAATGAAGTACTCGTCTAAGAGAATTACCACTAGTCTTGCACCATTAATTAATCCCTGAATAGCATTAATACTTCTATTTAACATAAAAATAGTGTTTTTCTTTAAAACCGATTTATGAGGTGGTAAATCGGATAATCTCAGAAATGATTCTAGCGATTTCATATGTAGATAACATTTTATTTTTAAAGTTTTCAATATGATTTAGAAACGAAGGGAACAATTCTTGGATTTGGTATCTCGGAAAAATCTCGAACCTCATCCCTTAGGATTCAGGTACCAGTAACGCTGCTGATGATAGCTACGTTTCTCTTTACAAGGAACTATGCACTTAGAAATGCATAGGAAGCCTTCAAAAAAAAAAAAAAAAAAAAAAAAAAATTAATCATTTTCACACAAAATCTTGCACATTGATCGGAAGTCGAAAGAAGCTGAGTGATGATTGGTCACCCAGGTACTAAGCTTAAGAATAAAGTAACTGGCCAAAAAATTAATTCTAATGTAAAATAATAATAATAAAAATAAATATGTGGGGTGCTCTCTGCTTTTCATAATGACCTTTATGAATTGCTAGAGACAAAAAATTGAAGATAACCGATATCTAGCACTACACACACTTTTTTAACCGACTTCAAAAAAAGGAGGAGGTTCTCAATTCGTATGTATTTTTTTTTTTTGTATGTATGTTAAGCGATATCTTTTCCAATTATGAACCGATTTAAATGAATTTTTTTTAGTGGGTAGGGTATACCTTCAAAGTGGTCCCATACGAATTTAATTGAGAAACCACCCCTTCTACCCCCTTCCACCCCTTAATTTTTATACAAATCCACATTTTTTATTCAATTTCGATGAAACTTTGGACATGTATAGTCAAAAATAAAGAGAAAAATACTGTCAATGTTTGGTTTGAAAAAACTGAATCCCTCTCCCCATAGCCACCCCCTAAATTTTTACCAATGTTCTTTGTACAATGCTACAGTCAACACCAACTGGTCTCCATTTAAGTTGGCATATAGATGTAATTTTTCATGGAGAAGGTTTCTGACCAAAAAAAATTAAATTAATAAAAATACCACCCCATGTCTCCCTTTACACCCCTTAATTTTATAGAAACCTACATTTCTTATCTTATTTTTATTGAACTTTGCCCATGTATACTTTAAAACAAAGAGAAAAATCCTGTCAACATTTGTTCTGCCAAAGCTCAACCCTCTCCCTCCTTCCACCCCTTTAATTATTGTCAATGTTCTTCATAAAAAGCTACACTCAACACTGTTTGATGCATTACCATGAAAGTTGGCATATACATGTAATTTTTCATGGAGAATCTGACCCAAAAAAAAAAAAAAAAAAAAAAAAAACATCTCCCCTTTACACCCATTAATTTTTATACAAACCCACATTTTTATTCAATTTGGATGAAACTTTGGACATGTATAGTCAAAAATAAAGAGAAAAATACTGTCAACGTTTGGTTTGAAAAAACTGAAGCCCTCTCCCTATAGCCACCCCCTAAATTTTTACCAATGTTCTTTGTACAATGCTACAGTCAACACCATTTAACTGGTCTCCATTTAAGTTGGCATATAGCTGTAATTTTTCATGGAGAAGGTTTCTGACAAAAAAAAAAAAAAAAAAAAAAAAAAAAAATTAAAGAAATAAAAAAACCACCCTATGTCTCTCTTTACACCCCTTAATTTTATAGAAATCTACATTTTTTATATGATTTTTATTGATCGTTGCCCATGTATACTTTAAAACAAAGAGAAAAATCCTGTCAACATTTGATTTGCCAAAGCTCAACCCCTTTCCCTCCTTCAACCCCATTAACTTTTGTCAATGTTCTTTATAAAAAGCTACAGTCGCGATCGTTTCACTGATTACCATGAAAGTTGGTGCTTATATGTATTTTTTCACGAAGAAGGACTCTGATCAAAAGATCTAAAAACCACCCCCTCTCCCCATTAAACCACTAAATTTTTATACACAACCACAGTTTTTATCCGGTTTAGACAGAACTTAGTAAATTTTTAGTATAAAACAAAGGGAAAAATAATTCCAACTCTTGGTTTGCAAAAACTGAACCCTCTTCCCGTTTCCACTCCCTTGATTTTTGTCAATTTCTTTTTAAAAAGCTACAGTTGAGACCATTTGACCAATCTTTATAAAAGTTGGCACATATATATCTAATTTTTTATGGATAAGTTTTCTGACCAAAAAATAAAAAAAACTACCCTAGCTCCCCTTCTCTTAATATTTGTATAAATTCCACATTTTAATCCAATTCGGTGGAACTTCGCATGCGAATACTTTAAAACAAATAGAAAAAGAAAAATATTGTCCACATAACTTTCACAAAAACGCAAACCCTATCCCCCTTTCTACCCCTTTAATTACTGTCAATTTTCTTTATACAAAGCATCCATTTCTTTCTGATTTTGAAGGAAGTATGCACATGTATACTGCAAAACAAACAGAAAAATATTGTCTACATTTGGTTTCGAGAGTACAAAATCCGCTCCTTCCTTTCCATCCTTTAATCTACAATTTCTATCCGATTCTGAAGGAAATTTTCATACGTATACTTTAAAACATACAGAACAATTGTGTTTAAATTAGGTAGCAGAAACCTAACCCCTCTTCCCTTCTACCCACACCCCTCCTAATTTCCAATGTTCGTTATAGATACCCACAGTTTTATCAGATTTCCATGGAACACTGAACATCTATACTTAAAAACAAAGAAAAACGTAGTATCTACATTCTGTTTACAAAACCCTACCACTCACTAAGCCCTATTTAATTTTTGCAGATGTTCTTTACCCAAAGCTACAGTTTTTATCTGGTTTCAATGGAAATTTACACATGTATACTTTAAAACAAAGAGAAAAATACTGCCCACACTAGCTTTACAAAAACTAAACTACTCTTTGTCTCCACACCCCTTATCTTTTTTTTATACATACCTACAGTTTTATCTGATATCAATAGAAATTTACAAACGTATACTTTAAATCAGTCAGTAAAGGCAGTCTACATTTGGTATACAAAAGCCCAATCCCTCTTTCCCTTTACCCTCACCCCTTTTAATTTCCAATGTTCTTTACAAAAATCCACACTTTTTAAATCCAGTCAAAATCAATTAAGCTATTTTTAAGTCATGGCATAATATTTATAAAATAAATGTGTCATAATGTCTCAACATGTACTTCAGATTTCAACTTGGATCCCAAGCTTCCACATTGTGAAAACCAATTAAGAATCTATATTTTCTGTGTGATGCCAGAGCAAACAGATATATTCCAGAGACAGATTTCTGTATGTGGAATGTTTTAATGCCCAGATGTTACATGTTTCAGTTATCGACCAGCAACTTTAACAGATGTTATAATACGATCGAAACATAGCCTGGATCAAAATGTAAACTGACATTCCTTAACACAACACCCAATTCACCCTGTTCTGGAAGTTGTTGTGGTATATAAAGAATTCTTCTTTGAAAGCAAGCACTTTAATCCCTGAGCTACCAGGAAGTTCGTACAAGGGGAACTACTGTTGCATATTTAAAATACAAAACAAACTATAATACCACTAAAAATTTAAAAATAAAATAATTGTTTAAAAAAACATAAAAACCGCCTTAAAAAAAAAACACTAAAGATTTTAAAATGACTTTATACCTTGTTTAGGAGAAAGTAAATCTAAATGGACAATATTTTACATTACTGTCATTGAAATTTTTACATTAATTATTTACTATTGGAGTTGGTGCCAGCGAAAGCAAGAAAAACAAAAAGATAAAAACAATAATTAATTAAAATAATACATAAAAAATCATTTTACTGCTTACCTACAATTAATGCTAGAAACATGTTTCAACAAAACTGAAACATACAGATGATACGCCGATATTATACTAATTGTGAATTGTTTACTGCATGATGCAGTCTACCAACTGACACTGTAGCGCCAGAGATATGACTGGATGACCAATAAGGCCAAGCCACAGATTAAAATACTGTTAATTTGTTTCTCTAAGCTGTCTCCCGCAATAACACTATCTGCCTCACGATATGCTGAAACAAAATTGGGAATTTTTGTTCATACTTCCCTCTAACACCAAAAGAAGTTCAGTAATTCGATCTTCGCGATGTGACAGCTGGCACTAACTCCAAAAATAACTAATTAATGTAAAAATTTCAATGACAGTAATGTAAAATATTGTACATTTAGATTTACTTTTTCCTAAGCAAGGTATAAAGTTATTCTTAATTTTTTTTTTAAGGCAGTTTTTATGTTTTTTTAAACAATTATTTTATTTAATACTTTAATGTTTTTGTTGTTGTTTTTTGTTCAATGAGATAATTCTTGTTTTAAGCTCAATCAAAAATTTAAGTGGTACGTCCTAACACTGTTGAACTAAATTTAATATTTTATCCATGATGGATTGGTGGAACTTCCGCGACTGTGATGTCAAATATGGGTTGTAAAAAATACAGCAACCAGTGACTGGTTGCTGCATTTTTTACAACCCATAACTGTTGAACTAAATTTAAGATTGTTTTTAAACTTTTAGTTAACATTACTACAAAAGCAAGATTTAATTTTTTTTTTTTTACTCTAATTTTATTTTTGACTCTTTGACACTGCTACAAAGACATGTTTCTTATAGTTTTTAAAAACTACCATTTTATTTCATAAAATCTCATCAGGTTCTTTACTCATGTCTTTTTTATAATGATTTTTCTATCTTCTTCAATAGTGATTACTGTATCAGTCTTCTTTTCCTTTGTTTTCTGCTGGTACTTCAATTTTTCTATTGACTTATTTCTTAAATTTGTCTTCTTTAATTTTTTGAACTTTGGGACCTCTTTCATCATGATCAGGTTATGTCCTGTATCTGCATCAGTCTGGTAAACTCCTATTGTCTTTTTCTTGATTCATAAATATTTTCTCTATCAGATTGAAATCAAGATGACAACTGCCTGTATCTCTAGGCAAGTTAAATGTATTTCTCCTACTTCTGTGATGGTTAAATCAGTAATTGCAAATACTAACTGAACATAAATCTACCAACTATAGCGAAAGCACTTTGTGTTCCTATGTAAGTAAGCATGGGAAGTTTGGAAATATTGGCGCTTGGTAGTGACGTCATTGGCACCGTGGCCACGAAGTGTGAACCCTGGAGGGCACGGTAGGCTCAAGGTGGGCAGTTGGTCGCCGAATGTGGAGAAGTGCAGTTGGTGGTGAAACGAAATCTATTAGGTTAAAAGGTGTAAACAAGTGAATATGAGGAAAACATGTACAAATAGCTTTTCTACTCTGACTAGATCCTGTAACTTTGGAATGATTGAAGTCTGATAAATTGTTTATAACATTGGTGGTGTTGGAGAAAAATTAAGGCACTGAATTAAAATTAGTTTTATGAATTGACTGTATTTGTTCATTCAGTAGTTGAGTTTCTAAATATTCTTGGATCGGTATCTTTAAAAGGAACTTGTGTTAAGAATTTAGACCCCACACACTATTTTTCAGTGAGCAAGTTTTAAAGTAAAAACATTGTGGTAGTCGGTAAGAGGGGATGACCCACGAAACTGCAACATGGCGAACGTGACAGGACTTGAGATTTTGGAGGTTTTGTGAGGAAAAAAAATGTAATCCTATATTGCTTTATGTATATTTAATGTTAGTGGTAGGGAATGATCATTTGGAACCAATGTGTATTTTAATGTTTGTGATGTTTTATATTTGTTCATTGCTTTTAATGTCATATTTTGTGTTTGTAGTAAGGAAATATTCATTTGCAATAAATATGTATCTTGATGTTCATGATTTTTTATATTTATTGCTTTCTAATTTCATTTTAGTAGTAATGAAATGGTAAGTATTGCTATACATCAATTTCTGGGGTTTTGGAGTTTGTGTGAATGTGGAGTGTATATTGTACAACAGAACCAAGGGGATTATTATTTTGAATTTATCCTTGCTATTTATAATTGCAAATTCTTACTAACAGGGATAAACTAAAGGAGGGTTTTATCAGAACCACTTTGATTCCTTTGTAAGTAAGCATGGGAGGTTTGGAAATATTCGTGCTGGTTAGTGACGTCATTGGCACCATGTCCATGGCCGCGGAAGTGTGAACCCCGAATGGTGCATGGTGTGCTCAGTGGTGGGCACAAGGTTGGCAGTTGGTCGCTAAATGTGGAGAAGTTCAGTTGGTGGTTACACAAAGTCTATTAGGTTAACAGGTGTAAACATGTGAATGTGAAGATTATGTGTACAAATAACTGTTCTACTCTGACTAGATCCTGTAACTTTGGAATGATTGAAGTCTGATAAATTTGTTTATAACATTGGTGGTGTTGGTTAAAAATGAAGGCACTGAATTAAAATTAGTTGTATGAAATTACTGTATTTATTCATTCAGTAGTTGAGGTTCTAAATGTTCTCAGTTGGAAACTGAGTGGTGGTCATTCAAGTGAATCTTGTGTTAGGAATTTAGACCATACACGCTATTTTTCAAAGAGTGAGTTTTAAAGTAAAAACATTGTGGTAGCTGGTGAGAGGGGACGACCCACAAAACCGCAGCACAACTTTTCTCCTGTTTCATTCCTCTTCCTAAGACAAAAGTTGATAACTGTCTCTTCCTCTTTTTAGTCACCACATTCATACCTCCTACTATTATAATAGTTTTGTTACATTTTTCCTTATTATGGATTTTTCTTTGTTTGTATACAATGTCTCTCTGCCCCCCCTTTTTTTATGCTTGGCATTTCTCTATGTGTAACTCTGAAATCATCTCTTCAGAAGACAGGCCCACGATTCTGAAGGAATTAGGCTCAAATCCCCACCTTGCCATTCTGATTTCAACTTTCCTTGGTTTCTTAAAATCCATGACGTTTCCTCCAAAAGGCAATGCTTGAATGACCTCAGCATCAACAAAGCATGAAGCCCTAAAAGGAGAAGGTGGGGAAAGGGTGAGACTGGAAAAGTCTAGCTTCTAACTACCCTTTGACATTTCAAATATATTAGTTTTAATTTATTTCATCTTGCATATAACATTTTCCATCTTGTCACATGTAAGTATTGATTTTTCATTCCCTGTTCATATCCTTTCTATCCTTTATTTCATTGGATTTGGTTGTTCTCTTTATTAGTCATCTACTAAAGATCTGAATAGATTTGGAATATTTTTATCATATTGCTGATATCTGTGACACTCTAAGGAAGTGGTTTCCCTTTGCCTTCTGCATTCTGTGTCATTGATGATACTTTGTTCATCCACCTACAGGAACACAGCAAAGGATAAGGTGTGCCCTATTTTCTGTCTGCTCATTTGCCCTCCAGTGAGGCCAGTGACATTTGATAGAGGTGGTTACTTTACCCCTAGGAAGATTTGGTTCCACTATTTGCTTTTTATATAAATTTCCCTTCCTTAAACTTTTGACTATGCTGAAATTTCTTAATCATTCCAGTACTTTTAGAAGAAATTCTGTTATTCAAATTTAAAATTGTATTATTACTAGCTGATCTAGCTATGCTTCACCATTGGTAGACTTGAGTACACATATACATTAAAGGAATACATTCAAAAGTTTATATTTAGTTAAAATTAGATATTTACATTGAAATTTTAATTACTGTTTCATTTAATTTCAACTTCATTGTAATGGTCTTGGATATACAATTTGGTGCTTCCAATTGGCATATATACAACAAAAGAAAAGAAAAAAGAAACTCTCTGTTAGTTTTGGAGATATATGCTAAACATGGAAAAGTGTAAATCAGTCTTAAGAGGGGTAAAAAGAGAGAGTGGGTGCAGTTTTCTAAATGAAATGTAAACATCATTTTCACTTATTTTAAAGTATATGTGTGCAAACTTCTTTCAATATCGAATAAAAACTGAATAATTGTGTACTGTCATAAAAAATTTAAAATAATTTTTAAAATTCAAGTTCAGATTTCCTGGTCAGCATTTATCCAATCGAAATTGGACAGTGCTGTATAACGTTGTGTACTGTACTCTAAGAATATTGCTATCTACTGTTTTCAACATGTTTGCAAAAAAATAATGGTTTCAAGTGTAAATTTTGTTTAATTAGGGTGATGGTGGAAAGTTGGTGGGTTTTTGTAAACCAAATGCAGACAGTTTTTTATCTTTGTTTTAATGTAAACATGGGCAAGATTCCATCTAGATCAATTAAAAACTGTGAATTTCAATAATGAACATTGGAAATTAAGAGAGGAGGGAGTAAAGAGGGAGAGGAGAGGGGTTGGGATTTGGCAACCAAATGTAGAAAGTATTTTTCTGTTTGTTTTAAAGTGTATTTGTGCAAAGTACCATTGATATTGGACAAATTGTGGTATGTTTAAAGAACATTGACAAAAATTAAGGGGGGAGGTAAAGGGGTAGAGAGGTTGGATCTTTGCAAACTAAATGTAGACCCTATTTTTCTGTTTGTTTTAAAGCATGCATGTGCAAAGTTCCATCGATATTGTATAAAAACTGTGGGTATGTATAAGAAACATTGGCTAAAATTGTTGGGCTGGGGTTAACACTAGAGTGCACGCGCCCCTAAGTACTCCTTGAGCGCACGCGCGGGCTACAGGCGTAGCCCATTTATAGGATAATTAATTTTCGGAATCAGACAAAAATATATATAAAACCGAGTAAATAATTACTAAATATCTTTATTTTTATCATATTGACTCATAAAATTAACAAAATTTTGTTTCTTAATTATAATTTGAAACATAAACGTAAACTTCTTAAAAATCAAATATTTTTGAAAGGTTTGAAATCTTTTAGCCTTATTTTTATTTAGGAACGTAATATTTATTATAAAATGGGTTTCCAGTGTAGTAATTGTACCAATTATCAAAGTGATTGATAATAATTCATTCTGTTGGTATGTATTCAGGACAGACGACAGCCTGAAGTTCGCTACAAATGCGCCTCATACATTTGCTGCATTGCTTGCGCGTCCTGTAAGCCTGAGCCCTGCTGCTAAAAGAACATCGACCAACTCCTCCCCGAATAGGCTTATTATGTTTCGGGGATTGATCTGCCAATCCTAGAAGTAGTCTTCCTTTCAGTTTTATACCTTTTAGTATATTTTGCTGGGACATACGACGCTCTATAGAAGGTCTTGCAAGATCGAATCCGACTTCTTGAAGATATTGACGATGGATCACTTTTATATCAGGATTGATAGCAGATATATTACAAGACCGTTTATATTCGCCATGTTTACAAAATTGTAAGACAGCGTGCGAGGCAATCGACAACTGTTCCGAGACACTAGGTATTCTTTAGACATTTTATCAAAAATATCGACACCGATTTTGTATGGTTATAAAATGTGATGATATCGGGTTTTTGAGCTTCACTAGTTGCATAATCAATTTTTAGCATGATTATGGAGGGTAGACAACATCAAAACTACTTAATTTCGTTTTGTCATTCTCCAGCAACCATCTTAGTATTTGGGCATAGCTCACATTACCAACCATCTAAAAATGACAAAAACATAATAAAGTTACATGAAAAATACATAAACACAAACAACACACATAAAAAACAGTTATTGACATTACTTTTTGTAGTATTAATACAGAAAATGTATTATATTTACCTCAATTTTGTCACTTGTATATTAAATAATTTACTTCCTCCAACGCTCGCGCGGGCTACAGGTGTAGCCCATCAACTTTAAGGCCGATTTATGTAGATGTCCATGCGCCGTGAGAGATGGCACGCTACTGGCGGGGGTGGGGGATAGTACTTGAGGAATACACTGAACGATTAATCTGTAGCGCGCAAAGTTTATATAATATACGACAATATTACACGTTGGGCTACATATGTAGCCCGCGCGTGCACTCTAGTGTTAAGGGGGAGAGTAGTTGGATTTCTTAAACCAAATGTAGACAGTATTTTTCTCCTTGTTTTAAAGTATGCATATGCAAAGTTCCATTGAATTTTGATAAAAACTGTGGGTTTCTATAAAGATCACTGGAAATTAAGAGGGAGAGGGGTTGGGCTTTGTCAAACCAAATGTAAACAGTATTTTTCTGTTTGTTTTAAAGTATATGTGTGCAAACTTTCTTCTAAATTGGATAGAAACTGTATCTTTGTATAAAGAACATTGACATTAATTAAGGTGGTAGAATAGGGGAGAGTTATTGGGTTTTCCTAAAACTAATGTGTACTAAGGTATACATATGCAAAGCTCCATCGAAATGGGGAAAAGTATGGGTTTGTATAAAAATTAAGGGGTGTAAAGTGCAAGAGGGTGAGGGTTTTGAATTTTTTATTTGATCAGAAACCTCGATGAAAAAATACATACATGTGTTAACTTTCAAGGTGATCTGTCAAAGGAGATCAATTGTAGCTTTGTATGAAAAACATTGACAATTATTAAGGGGGTGGTAAGGGGAAGGGAAAGAGGGTTTGGTTTTTGTAAATCAAAAGTATTTTTCTCCTTGTTTTAAAGTATACGAATTTCTTTAAAGATCATTGGAAATGAAGAGGGGAGGGAGCAAAAGGGGAGACGGGTGGGCTTTGGCAAATCAAATGTAGACAGTATTTGTCTTTTTGTTTTAAGAAAAGGGGAAGAGTGTAATTTTTTTGTTTGCCAGGAACGTTTGCAGACATGCACTCAAGAACTCACCAAAGTTACATCATAATTGGGTGAATGGTATAGGAGCACATAGAGGACAAACATACTATATAATTCTTTGACATAGTTGGAAATTGAAACATTTGGAGCCTGCCCTCTGGCAAGTAATGAGGGAAATGGGTTATGGAAGGAATGTTATATAAAAAAGTTGTGAGGTTTAGCAGTTATAATTGATGTGAAAGCATATGTGACTATGATCAATTACTTGAACAAAAATTAAGATGTGTGCAGATCTGAGAATACTTAGAAATTAGGATAAAACCATAAATGGGAAGCAAGATAAAAAAATAAACATAAAAAATAAACTGGTGAAAATTAAAAGTGCAACACTGAGACAGGAATAGATGAATTATATGAAACTCTGTAGATATATCCTGGTAACGTACAGAAGAAACAATAACAAATTGAAATGGATCAGGCTATGTTTATTACCTTTAGATACAGTTGTCAGCAAAAAGCGTGTCCACCTTGAGCACCTATACATTTGTGGATCCTTGCTGACATTGAATATAAAAGTGTTCGGATGACTTCTTGGGGTATGTCTCTCTACATCCACATATGTTGTGCAGTCAGTTGTTGCACAGTTTGTGCTGGGTGACCTTGTAATATAATGTGTCTATTCCTGGAATCCCGGACATGCTCTATTGCGGACAAATCTGGGGACCATGTGGTCCAAATTGTGATTGTAAACCCATGCAAGGCTTGTGTTGTGATGGCCACAGTATGTGGACGGGTATTATCCTGTTGGAAGATGTGATTTGGGTGGTGGACATGACGGTTTCATAATAGGGTGTAGTACACTGTCGACATAGTGGTGGGCTGTCATTGTGCCTTCAACAACAACCAAATAAGCCCTACTGTCAAAACTGATTGCCCCCAAACCAAGCCTTTTCTCCACTACACCTGCATACATGTTGTCGATTATCACTTTGCCACAGACAGAATTGAGACTCATCTCTAAACACAAATATATGCCATTCACGTATCAATTTGCATTACAACAGATTAGACGATGCTGGAAACAAAATAAAGTTAATGGAATACATTGTATAGGGGTCAGAGAGTGTAACCCAGCTTCATGCAATTGGTTTACAATTATTTGGGGTGGGGAGGGGGGTTTACTCCCTCTGGAACCACTGTTTTGATCTGACCTGCAGCCACCGGTCTGCCAGGGACAGCCACTCACTTAATTTGGCAGTCCTTCTGCATGGACCTGTGCCTGTTCTAGGAGGACTAGAGCATTCTTTTATTCACTGTGTAGCGAGTCTGTATACTGGCATTGCACTATGGGCAACCCATTTCAAACACTCCAATTATCTGACCTCTCTCACAGTTAGACATTTGGGTTTAGAAGGTTGTCTTTCTTCACCTTGAACGTCAAGAAGTTGTGATAAAAAGTGTCATGTTATACCACACTGTTCACCATTTATATGCTACAAAATAGAAATTTTACATAATAAACAGCCCTGTAATTCTCCTACTATTACATGTAAAACTATCAATTTTTAATCAGTTAATGCTCTTCATATGGGGATACTTGGGGCCAAATTTCATGCATTTATCTCAACTCCATCTGGGTTTTGCAATTTTAATTTCTGCTCATGTATGTTGTAAGAAAGTAGAGTGGTGGTATGGTATGGAATGTGTGTATAGGAAAGGAATGATTTTTCTAGTATTTGGAATGTGTTAGTATTCTAGTTTCTAATATCATCTTGGAGGCTGTAATGGGTATCAGTTTTTTTTTTTTTTTTTTTTTTTTTTTTTTTTTTTTTTTTTTTTTTGAGGGTTATGACATGGACAGTGTAAGCATACTGAGGATTCTGGTATACAGTCTTCTACCATTTTACTGGATTGGTTAGTGATCAAAACAATGGAGCAAAATAGTCAAAATATTATGTAATTTAATTTTTCTACGGCATTGCTGATGGAAATTGTAATTGATGAGTGTGAATGTATTATATATTGCTTGGAACAGTTTTATTCATTAGTGTTATTTGATTTTAAATACTACTTTTTTTCCTACAATTTTATCCTATTTTGGACATTGGGAAGCAACTGGTTTTTACTATATAAAAACTTCTTGGGCTTCAAGCTACATCAAATTTGAGTCATTTGGCAATGTTTCGGAAGCTTGCACCACTTCTGAAATGTCACCAGACGACTCAAATTTGAAACCCGAGAAGTTTTTATACAGCATTGCCGTGGCTAAAAGGTAAATAGTTATATAACTGGTTTACTAGTTTTCCTTTTCTTCTCCTACAAGAATTTTTGTTTCATGGAGGTTCCTCCTCCTTTCTTCAGATCCCAGGTGGTCTTGGATGCTGTAGATTGTTCCTGGAACCCCTCGAATTTATGTTTAGAAACATTTTCTGAATCTCTATCTCATTTGGATGGATCCCAACTTTTTCCACGTCTTTTCTCATCACCTCAACCCATTTTTTATGTCAACTTTAATTTAGTGATGTAGTTAAAATTCTTTCTGCAAATCTATTAATTTTCATAAGGGGTCCATAAAAAAGTATTCACAATTTTTTTGTGTATTTTTACTTCTAGTGAGACTTGAACAAGATCTTCTAACAGCCCATGAAAATCTAAAATCAATTGAAAATATAATGCAACAACAAAATAGTGAAATAACAAAGCTTCAGCTGATGAATATGGAAACTCTAAAAAAGTTGAATGAGAAGGAAGATCTTTTGTACCAGTTAAGAAATGATCTGCATTCTAGGTAAGGATATTTTTACAGTATTTATTTTTTAACCGAGAATATTTTATGAATTTGGAGCTCTGCAACTTACAGATTTGTCTGAATGATTAATTGTAATTATGTATAATAGAATCAAGTATTGGATAACTGTTGAGCAATATTTCATACCAATAAAGTTGTTGACGGGCTCAAATAGTCCAAACATAGAAACATTCTAACCTGTAGCACATACATCTTTAAGGTTTTATACTTGATTATTGTAGGCCATTTCTTCTGCAGTTAAAATAATGATCATTATTTAATAATATTCTGTCAAGGTGTCTCCAGTGTATACTGTTTTTGTGTAACTATGCATGAGAATGAATGACCATAGGCAAATGATATTCACTCAAAATCCCAAACACTGTAATGTTATTTGTACCAATTAATAAATTATCACCTGCAATTATCTTGGGAAGTAGAGGTGATATTATAATTTAAAATAAAATGAATTAATATTGCAAATTTACAGTGATTTATTCAAGATTTTTTCATGAAATGGGTCTCTGTATTTATTGATTGTAATTCAAAAGAGAAGAATGATAATTGAAGAAACTAAGGTATGTGTTTAAATTAAGATCACAGAAAAATGATTCCCAGGCTATGAGTCGAGTTGTTCCATTATTAATTATCTCAAGGGGTGTCTGGATTAAGGATATTAGTTGATGGGTGAACACACATGTAATATTGATGGCTTGATATTACCAATTGTTGCGGGAAAAGATGAGGGAGTGGATTATTATCTCACAAGTATGGAGAAAATTGTCAGAGACTGGTGGTGTGTACTCCCTTCAGGCACATTGAATGTGGAGGATTTCCGGACTCTATGGAGTCAGGAAGCTGGCTATATGTGGACCAGTAGCAGAACATATACCAACTGCTATGTTCTGATAACACCTTTTTCTCATTGTGCTTTCAAGCAAGCTGTACAAAGGTCTACAAATTTTCAATCAGCACAAGTGTTACTTGGACACTAAGCTTTGTCAAGTGGGTGCCTCAGGATTGGAGGCTCCATGATAAGTCTGTTCCCCACTTGCATCCACTTTGCAGTGAAGCCCAACTCTGTTCTTAAACTCTAGCAAAATTTGGCTTAGTTGTGATTAATAGCGACATACTCCATCCTAGCAGTTTGTTAGCCAATAGAGAAGTTGCTGCACATTTCATAATTTTGGCAAGTGCATACAAAATGTTGCATTGTTACTACACAAAACTTGCATTCCTTGCTTAGAAAGGCACCAGCTTTTTCATGGAATAAATGGCAATGTGTTAACTTGTCCCTTACACTGGCACCAAGAATGGTGGTACATGATAGCATTCTATCCTCACATTTAGGTGGATGAGAGTTTGAATCCCTATCGATCTAGATTTTTACTTTCCATGGTTTCCTGAAATCACTGCAGGTGAATCCTGGAAGTGTTCCTTCAAAAGGCCATCAGTGAAAACCACCAATTAGACTTCCTGGATTCCCTACTCAGTAGCTGCTCCATTGAAGTTACCTGGACTTGCAATCACATGTCAGCTTTCAGGATGTCAACATTCATTGGAAAGGTTGCCAACATACCTCTGCTCCCATAAATCCTACCAATCCACAACAATACTTTTACATTTGTAATCCCTTCTATACTAAAAGTTCTCTTTCTTACAGCCTGACCATTTGTGACAGATGGATCTGATCTGATGAACACTCACTCTCCAGATTCTTCCAAAATTCATCACTAGCTCTCATTTCATGCTGTTACCTCTCTAATCTTGTATGAAAACAAACCTTTCCATCTTTCACTTCAATTCCACACCACCATAAACCAGCCATAGCTTGGTATTTATCACAATTTCTATCCTGAATTTCTATCTTGAATTCCTAAATTCTTTCCTCATAATGTGTGTCTTCCTCCATGAAATCATTTCCACTGCTCTCATATATGCTTCAACAGATCACTTGTCTCAAGAATATCTTTGTCCATTAAAACTCACATTCTGATTATCCCAAACTGCCATACGTTTCATTTCCCTGCAGTTTTACCTCTACAAAAACTTGCAGCAGGCACCAACTCATCAATTCCTACTCCAAATCCAATGTTGGGGGAAACTTTTCCCATATTTGGACATGCCAGATACTCTACAACATGCCTTATATATCAACTCACCCACCTACACTTTACCAGTTCATGTATAGTACTCACTACTAACTTTTCTTAAGGATGAATGGCCACAGGAAAATATTTTACGGTAGCAATCTAGATCATGCAGTGGCATCCTGTGCCATTTCCAACATTCCGACCAACTTAAACAACTGTTTCACTGTGAAGGCTGTCAGAGACTTCCATAATCCCTTCTGATCTCCGTAGATGGGAACTAGTGTACCATAAAATCCTTGATATCAGGGATCTTACAGGCCTGAGCCTCCAATAAAAAAAAGCTTTCTCTAGAGCCTGTTAGATGATTGGTAATGATCTGGCCTTGTATTTGAGAGTATGTAGGTCCAAATCCCTGTATGACCATCCAGAGTTCAGTTTTCCGTGTTTTCCCAAAATTAGTCCAGGTGAATGCTGGGATGTTTGCCCAAAAAGACCATGACTGAATACTTTCCATTCCTTGTCTCCCCCCCCCCTTTCCCCCAGTATTTTTCTGCCTCTAATGGCATCAACGTCAATGTAGAGATATAAGCAAAATAATTATAATTAAAAAAAAACTTCTAGTAGACCCGTTACCAAAATAATATAAAAATCTGTGGTAGCTATTAATGAATGAAATGTGTGTTAGTCCAATCTTAACAGCAAAAACATGTTAGTCTTTAAGATATCTTCTCTTTAAGACGTCATACAATTGGGAAGTATATGACTAGTCCTGAATTAAAAATTTCTGTGAAATTATGAAAAGTTGACTTACATATGCAATTTATGAGTGTTATATTTAATATTTTCTGTTCATATTTATGTCATCTTATGCCGATTCCTGTTATAATGCCCTCCAAATTGTAACGAAAATATTTCACTGATGATATAAATTCAGTATGTCAGACGACAACTTTATGCCAAGGTTAGAGCATAACAGTTTACACTGAACTTTTACCATTAGTGTGGCCTAAGGATAGATTGGCATTTGGTCACCAACCAACTGATAACCTCAGTAGGTGAAGGTAGTTATCAGATAATGTTCACTATAGACCTTCAAGTAAATATCAAAACCATGTATTCTCCAAATTTTGGTACAACAATATGGTGACCAATCTACAGTGTAAGGAACTAAGCTGCATACCGGGGCTGAGTATCGCTTAAGTACCTTAACTAACAGTCTTGGTAGCACCTTACTGTCCAAAGAAAGTTTGTAGCATATTTTAATTTAGTTTGACCATGTTGCCAGGATACAACGAGAATGCTAAAAGGTCGCCACAATATTTGATGACCCAAATATTGAAAAGGTATTACAGCAGTTATCGAAATGAAACAGTTCACTTTTCCAAAAAGTCTTCAAGTTTATTTAAAAGAAATTCAAAGTTCAAACAGCATTCTTAAGTTGCACAGGCTAATCGAACAATCGATCCAAAAATTACAGATCATGGAGAGAGGTAACCCGCACCAACCCCGACGGAGATTTACAAGTTCATATTACGAGAATGAGTACCACGCCCTTGAAACCATGATGGCCGACTTCCGCAATGTCAAACTGTGACCTGCACTACCAACCTAACGTCGGAATAGCCAACCTACCAACACACGCCTAATTCATCTTACTAACACGACTGCAACCAGGAAAAAGAACAAAGACGTCACCGCGACCTATAATTTATACCTTCGCTGACGTCAGAGCCAGAACGCGACTTTCTGCTAACACTCCTACGATTTAGATCTGAAATATCTCAGTAACTAAACGGTTATCCAAAACTTTAGGTGTGACAGTGTTTCGACATATTTAATTGCGAAATGATGAATATTTAGTGAATAATTTAAGCAACTGGTTTAAAAGTTTTAAGTGGAGGAGTGGACTACTTTCGTACCTGGGGAACTACTATTGTTCTGGAAACTTCTACATTTCGTCATTTTATTAATGCCACGGTTTATGCAAATTGTTTTATTATCACTGTGTTCTACAAAAATTCCTGAGTTTATTGGTGTGATTTTTATTAAGATCGGTGCAGGGAAAGTTTACTTACTACGTAACCAAAGTGTGATTTCAGTTTACTTTTATAACTTTATTTCTATTAGTTTTATCGCAAATCTAAAATTACCATGAGATTCTCTGAGTAAAAATACATATTCTGAAAGTTATCTCATCTCTGTATCTACTTTAGATCGGCTGGAAGATATTTCTAAATCGACCTCATGGTCATGATGAAAACTGAATTTTAAGGTCTCTATAAAATCGATTCTATTGACTGGAATTACTTGAAATAATTATATGTAATATTAGATTTTTAGTTCTTTCCGGAAATCTACTTTTTATTTCGGAGATCCTCTAGGATTTTGAGATAAAAATTATTAAAAGTGAGGTGCATCTGACGAAGTATAAACAAATTGATTTAAGTTATTTAAACGTTCAGAAACTACGAAATTTTAGTGAATTTATATTTTAATTGCCTGATTACTTCATTGAAATTACTTTATTTGGTTCGAAAGTGTGTTAAAACAGTGAAATGCCAAATATTAGAATTACTTGTGCACTGAACTGGATTATTATGGATTATCATATCAAAGGTTAGTAAAAGGTGTTAATATCACTACAGAAAGTTACTTTAGTTGGTTTACTTGCTATTAAGTTACTCTATTGCTCCTAAAATTGGTTTAAAATGACAAAATGTTCCCCAGTTAGCAATTCCTAAGTCCAAGGTAATATTATTACTGATTATTTAATTTCCAGTTGATTAAAAGCTTGTTTATTATTATTCAGAGTTTATATTCGGCGTTTAGCAACTACTAAAGGTCTTTACTGCATTCAAATCGGTTTAGAAACTACGAAGTTAGCCTATATCAAAATTTATTATTTGAAATTGAAGTTGTGGGATCTAATCTCTTTCCTCCCAAACTGATGTCTTCTTTTTTGTTATCAAAGGTTTATTTAGAGCCTTTATTTAATTATGGGTGCATTTATTATCCCTAAAAGGTTTTTATTTAGTGTGTTTGGTTACGGTATCTCTATGCTATACAAAGCTTTCCTCCCATAACCTAAACATGAACTGAAAACGATCTTTACTACTGAATAAGATTTCCCTCTAATGTCTAAAGGTGAGAGGCTAGAATTTAACCAAAATCCTAAGATGCTTACATGCCCCCCCGAAGATTGAGGTTATTTTCCCAAGAAAACTAACTGAATATCTTGAAAAAAAACAAAAAAATTTAAAATCCCAAAAGAAAATGAACTATTCCCACAAAATCTAACTATCTCTTGTTGGTTCGGTTCTCTCTCCATCATTCATACTCAAAACAAAATATTCTTACTTATAACAATCCCAAAAACTTTTAATTTCCACTCACAAAATTATTACAAAAATCTTCAAACTCATTCACTCTTAAAAGATCTATCTTAATGAGAATTTCTGATCAAATGGTAAAAATGTAAAATACAAAATATTAAATAATCACAAAATCATAAGCCTGTGTGTTCTCACAAAATTTCTCAAAATATCAAACATATTATCAAAATATAAGACATAAATTGTATACATGCAAATTACAACAGTACACTGAAAAATATTGTTACAATGGAACATCAGATTTGTTTTCAGAAAAAACCTTAAAGTTTAACATTTTATAAACATAGACATAAAGAACAAAATGGTGTTTTACAAATAATCTCTTTTTAGAATTCCATTTTGGAAAGTCTTTCGTTCTGTGAACGTCCTTGTTTGCATATTACACTGTTTTGTTATGGCCTTACCACTTTCCCTTTATACACTTTAAACCCTTGTCGCAGAACCCCCTAAATGGGTGAGAACCCAAGTCCTGAAACGGGCGCAGACTTTAAGGCTCGTAATTATATAAACCAACAGCCTTATGGCTAGCTCTGCCGAGCAAAGTCCCTCATCCCCAGTTCCTGACGCAGCAGGAGTAGCCTGGGGAACTCGGTCAGCTAGCTGGTCTGTGAAAGATACAAAACAGAAAACAAAATGTGGGTATTAGTGGCGGCCAAACTGTTCTTAACCACTAACATATACATAAAGAAAAATTAAGATACAATACAAAAATAGCTACAAAAGTAAGATTACAATAACCATGGTAATTACAATGAAATTTTCACAAGTTGTTGGAAAATGAAACAAAATTAATTATTTTTCTAGCAAAGATGGTAATTACAAATAGCAAGAAAAATGAAAAACAAGTACAAGTTATAAGTCCTGTAAGTAATTAATGTTACAAGAAATGATCCAAAGGAATACATATAAAGAAAGTACAAGAAAAATACAAGCATATCCATATCAAATTAAAACATAGTGAAATGAACTTGGTCCCTGCCAAGTTATTGGATCACTTGACTCAACAGAAGTTGTTACAATCATAAGAAATATTACTTATTAGATTTACATACATATTATTATCCCCAAAGAAAAGAAACATCTAAAAATGTGTAGGGGTAAATTGTAACTTATAAGGAAACGTAGTTTCCAAGCAGCAGTACACTGCTGTGTAAGATGAGTGTATAAAAGTAGTGTATGGGTGCAACGTAGTTGCGAGGAACCAGTATACTGGTTGAGAGTCAATATACATTGTACCAAATATCTCACAAGTATCGCAACACTTGTTGTGTTCACCAGTACGCTGGTGCAAAATGTCATATAGTCTTTATAATTGGTATATCTTCCTCTTGTTATGAAAAAATAGTTAGGTCATAGTAGTGTGTATTTGTCATGGGATCCCTGTCCCCCTGGACCAAATATATTATAATGATATTACAAGAGAAAAGTTATAGCTTCAAATCAGTAGTATTTTATCCAAGACAATTCAATTTGTATAGTTTATGGTTCATAAAAAACATTACTCTGATAAGTGTAATTGTTGAAGGCCACTATGAAGTGCCTAAGGTGCCTCAAAGCACAAAAAATCCTCAACCTTAGTTGGGTAAATAAGACAAAGCGAAGAAAGTGTTACTTAAAGTAGGAACATCTGTCGTAAAGTTTATTATAAAAGTTTTACTAGAGTGGTTTATTTTTACGATAAAAATATTTGAAAGTATGTGTGTATCCTCATTACATTACTAACATCATTCAACTTTCTTAGTGCACAAGACAATAGGGATTGCTGTCTCAAAACCGTTCTACGGTACATATATAAACACTTAAGACAGTACATAACTTCCAAAATAGCTTTCAATTCATTCTTCAGCAACAAGAATGTAAACTCACATCAGTTTTAATATCATATCTCCAAGATTCCATTATGTGTAACAAACTTGGTCATTTCCGCTTTTGTCTCTATAGTGTGTTGATTGCTCATGTTTCCTATATATATATGTATTGTGTATGAAATTGTGTAACTATATTAAATAACAATGACGCCTTATTTGTGTATGTGAGGTCATCCCTAGGTGATGCCTAATGTGTTTTTATCTAGGAGGTCGCCTTGTTTTGTTACACTGATACATAATAATAATAATAATAATGATGGGTGGAAATGCAATTAATAATTATGGGATTCGCAGGTGAGTCTCCGATTCCTGGCCCTAATAATAAATATGGGATTCGCAGGTAAGTCTTTGCTTCCTGGCCCTAATAATAATGGGATTCGCAGGCAGGACTCTATTTCCTGGCCCTATTAATAAAATAATAATAATACATTCCCCCATAATGGTACTTTCTTCTCTTCCAGCCTCCCCCAAAAATATAGGAAAACATGTTATATCTCCACTTCTACTTTAACTAGAGCATCAACTTCCTCACTTGCACAAACAACTTTATCCTCTCTTTGACAATCCATCTCAACATCCATAAGTTCCACCCTTGGTGTCTCAGAAATCCTATCCAATCTAATCTGGCGTATGACTTCCCAAGGTAGATGTTCAAATATTATTAGATGGAAGTACCCCTTAGAAAGGTAAAGAGTTGACAAAACTTCTTGCCCCAATACTACCTCAAAAATCAAACTCAGCTGAGTAAAAGACTCAGATATACAAATATAAAAAATCCCAAAATAAAGTAGAAAAATATTAAAATTGATAGGAATTGTCTTACATATCCTCAAAAGGTCGGATAATTGTGTTGGCACCTTGTGAGGTATACTAATTTTAAGTTTAAGAACATTCCTCCTTTCAGCGAAAAGACTGTGTCTTCTGTTTGATGGTAAGGGGTTCAACATACTTTTCATCTTTATCCCCCTCCCAAAACAATCATAACTCAAAGTAGTCTTATTGTGCTGTTGCAGCATAGACAAGTGAGTTTGTGAAAAAGAAACCCTGTTTTCTTTTACCCTACAGAATGCAAAGGGTTTCCTGAAATTATCAGGATAAAATTTAACGAAGTACCCACTGCCTGAAAAATCTGTTACAATCTGAAAAAGAATAAAATTGAAAAATTGTTTGTCAAGACCACAGTGTTCCCAATTAGGAATAGTAATTTGTGGCAAATCAGTATGAATGTTTTCAGGAAACATTTTCTGAAATAATTGCTGTTTCAGCTTATCCACAAAAGTAGGCTTGTATCGCCTTACAAGCTGTTTGGATTTGGAAATGGTAGGCTCATATGAGCAAACAGCCTGTGGAATGGGATCAGCTGATTGTATCTGATAAATCTGATCTTCAATTTGAACAGTAGCGACACCCATAAAATCTTTACTAACACATAAAGTTACTGTTGAATGTTCATTATCATTAATCACTTGTGAAGGCTCAGCCGTAGCAGGCAGAACATCAGTTTCAATATTGACAAGTTCAGATACAATATTATTATATACAACAGGTGGGTCAATGACATGTGAGAGATCAGCTGATGGCTGTACAAAAATTTCAGTTTTGGAAAAATCATTTGCTTCTACTGAAATAGTGTTTAATTGTTCACTAGTTATTAATGGATCAGCTGTTAAATCAAGGTCTTTAGGAAGTGGAGACTGATCCAAGTAATCTGTATGTGGGAGACTTTCAGTTTCAATGGGCTTATAGAAAGATTTAAATCTAGAAGGTGCACTTTTAAGAACGTCACAAAAATCTTGGAAATCTAAAGGAGAATTAGTCTTAAATCCTTGTTCTAATAATGCATGTACCCATTCATCTTCCCCAGGTAAACGCCCTTTTTTCAATTCTACAATTGCTCTAGTTGCTACTTCAGCATGAATATTGTGTGTAGTATCCTCAATGGTACTTAGATCAGCTGTTTGTATTGTTTGTTGGAAAACAGCTGAAAATTGATGAGAAATACTACCTTCAGTGGTATTTTCTAAAATATCAGTAATAGGTGTATTCTTTTCCTTACTTGAAATAATAGGTGGCACCTGTTCATTTGAACTAAGGCTGCTAGTAGAAGTTTGTAGTTGTTGCTTCTGAGTGGAAGTTGGCTGTAATGAATGTGTTTCTGTCTCAAGTGCAGTAGGAGTAGGTGTATGATCATTACTTTGTGTAGCTTCTTCCTGTTTTAGTAAATTATCACAAAAGGACGTGAAATTTGACAAAAGTTGTTTCATAGTTTCAATGTCATACTGTTTAAGGTCTTTGAAGAGGGTTAGCAACCTATTATATACTTCATCTGCTACGTTTGTAATATAATCAAATATTATTGTTAACTCTTGCAGTTGATCAGCATCAGCCCAATATTCTAACCTGTCTTTATAATAGAGCAATTTATTGTCAAACTCAGATTTAACTGCTAATGGAGTTAAGTGTACATCTTTGGAAAGTTTGCTCTGACTTTCAATCTCTGTAGAGAATTCCCACTTTTTCAACTCAACTGCCTGTAAAAACAAAATTTCTATCGGCCTTTAACTGGACGTATTGCTGTATGCAACGTTGCGCAGACATAGTAATATTTTTGTTACGTTCACACCTGCGCATAACGAAGTTCCAAACACGTTGACTTTTCTCATTATATTTATCTTGTAACCATAATATAGATTTGTTAATTTCCTCAGTGTAAGAGACTAATGGAAATGAGATATTCAAATTATCTTCAATGGGTTGTAAATATTTAGACCAGGTGTCTACATTAATTTTTATAAGTTTAGGCTGCTTCATGATTGGGTAGAAAATTGAACTGACAAAGTGAAATAATAAATACCCAATTCCAAAAAACACAAACAAAAACTCACAATAAAAACTTAACTGTATTTAGAAGAAAAAAAAAAAAAAACAAACACGTCATGAACAAAAACAAAAAAAGTTCCTCTCGGTTGTGCATGGAAAACATTGCAAAGACAGTCACTGCAGCAGATGGTAAACACCAGAAAAGAAAAAAATTATCTTTGCTATGTAGTATGTCTCAGCAAATCGTCGGCAAATATGTACAATCTCTGTCGTAGTAAACTCTTTGAGTTGCATAGAACACCAGCTGAGCGGAGGTATACTGAAAAACAGCTGATCGAAGTTACATATCACGTAAGGTTCCAAAACACTGTGAATTCACTCGTAGGCACGAAAAAAAAAATGAAAAGCCAGGTAAAATTAGGCTGATAGGTAACATAAATTACCCCAAAGTCTTGTCACTCAGTAAAATCGAGCACAAGTTTGCCACCGTAATGGCATAAATAATAGTAAAAATGCGGTTACTGTGACTGTAACCTTTGAATAATATCATAAGATATTTTGGTCAACTATTGCTGGAAGGTGGATGATTCTACGCAGCACGAGAAAGAAGGAAGAAACTGCCTAGATGATAGAAAAGAATGCTCCTGGCAGGCCTAAACTGTCGCCAAAGTCTAGGATGGAGCGGCCCGATTTCGAACGAAGAACACTTGTACTTAACTTTGTGTAGGTTTGCAGTCCGTAGTGGCGTGATGAGTGGAGCGACTTGGTGTGGCGCAGACCCCGTCGTCCGAGCCCCTGGACCCTCTGGTCAGCACTTTGGATGAAGTGAGAGGAGCGTAGTCGGCTGCGAAGTCCGCTGCGGCGTCGGTGAAGTAGGCTGGTTGGCTAAAGTCGAAGTAGGTGTTGTGGAAGATGTTGGTATCCTTGGTTAGCACTCACTCGTATCACTGATAGTCGGTAAACCCTCTCCACAGTTTGAAATTGAACAAACACGAGCCTTACAGTTCCATGTAAGGACAAAAGCTGCATACCGGGGTTGAGTATCGCTTAAGTACCTTAACTAACAGTCTTGGTAGCACCTTACTGTCCAAAGAAAGTTTATTGCATATTTTAATTTAGTTTGACCATGTTGCCAGGATACAACGAGAATGCTAAAAGGTCGCCACAATATTTGATGACCCAAATATTGAAAAGGTATTACAGCAGTTATCGAAATGAAACAGTTCACTTTTCCAAAAAGTCTTCAAGTTTATTTAAAAGAAATTCAAAGTTCAAACAGCATTCTTAAGTTGCACAGGCTAATCGAACAATCGATCCAAAAATTACAGATCATGGAGAGAGGTAACCCGCACCAACCCCGACGGAGATTTACAAGTTCATATTACGAGAATGAGTACCACGCCCTTGAAACCATGATGGCCGACTTCCGCAATGTCAAACTGTGACCTGCACTACCAACCTAACGTCGGAATAGCCAACCTACCAACACACGCCTAATTCATCTTACTAACACGACTGCAACCAGGAAAAAGACCAAGACGTCACCGCGACCTATAATTTATACCTTCGCTGACGTCAGAGCCAGAACGCGACTTTCTGCTAACACTCCTACGATTTAGATCTGAAATATCTCAGTAACTAAACGGTTATCCAAAACTTTAGGTGTGACAGTGTTTTGACATATTTAATTGAGAAATGATGAATATTTAGTGAATAATTTTAAGCAACTGGTTTAAAAGTTTTAAGTGGAGGAGTGGACTACTTTCGTACCTGGGGAACTACTATTGTTCTGGAAATTTCTACATTTCGTCATTTTATTAATGCCACGGTTTATGCAAATTGTTTTATTATCACTGTGTTCTACAAAAATTCCTGAGTTTATTGATGTGATTTTTATTAAGATCGGTGCAGGGAAAGTTTACTTACTACGTAACCAAAGTGTGATTTCAGTTTTAATTTTATAACTTTATTTCTATTAGTTTTATCGCAAATCTAAAATTACCATGAGATTCTCTGAGTAAAAATACATATTCTGAAAGTTATCTCATCTCTGTATCTACTTTAGATCGGCTGGAAGATATTTCTAAATCGACCTCATGGTCATGATGAAAACTGAATTTTAAGGTCTCTATAAAATCGATTCTATTGACTGGAATTACTTGAAATAATTATATGTAATATTAGATTTTTAGTTCTTTCCGGAAATCTACTTTTTATTTCGGAGATCCTCTAGGATTTTGAGATAAAAATTATTAAAAGTGAGGTGCATCTGACGAAGTATAAACAAATTGATTTAAGTTATTTAAACGTTCAGAAACTACGAAATTTTAGTGAATTTATTTTTTAATTGCCTGATTACTTCATTAAAATTACTTTATTTTGTTCGAAAGTGTGTGAAAACAGTGAAATGCCAAATATTAGAAATTACTTGTGCATTGAACTGGATTATTATGGATTATCATATCAAAGGTTAGTAAAAGGTGTTAATATCATTACAGAAAGTTACTTTAGTTGGTTTACTTGCTATTAAGTTACTCTATTGCTCGTTGATTGATCTAAAAATTGCAAAATGCTTCCCCAGTTAGCAATTCCTAAGTCCAAGGTAATATTATTACTGATTATTTAATTTCCAGTTGATTAAAAGCTTGTTTATTATTATTCAGAGTTTATATTCGGCGTTTAGCAACTACTAAAGGTCTTTACTGCATTTAAATCGGTTTATAAACTGCAAAGTTAACCTATATCAAAATCTATTATGTGAAATTGAATTTGTGGGATTTAATCTCTTTCCTCCCAAACTGATGTCTTCTTTTTGTTATCAAAGGTTTATTTAGAGCCTTTATTTAATTATGGGTGCATTTATTATCCCTAAAAGGTTTTTATTTAGTGTGTTTGGTTACGGTATCCCTATGCTATACAAAGCTTTCCTCCCATAACCTAAACATGAACTGAAAACGATCTTTTACTACTGAATAAGATTTCCCTCTAATGTCTAAAGGTGAGAGGCTAGAATTTAACCAAAATCCTAAGATGCTTACACTGCTTCCTCGCTCATTTCTTTCTCCTAGACCAAAACTTCCTACAGTATTCCCCTCTTTTCCTTCTCCCACTATTGCATTCCAATCACCCATGAATATTAGATTTTCCTCCCCCTTCACATATTGGATTAATTCTTCAATTTCAGCATATATTTTTTCTATTTTTTCGTCATCTTCCTGTGATGTTGACATATACACTTGTACTAATGTGGTTGGGACGGGCTTAGTTTCTAACCTCATCAAAATAATTCTGTCACTAAATTGTTCATAATAACTCACCCGTTTCCCTACTTTCTTGTTCGTTACAAATCCTACACCAGTGGCTCCATTGAAAACTTGTGTGCTAATTATCCTGTGTTCCCCAGACCAGAAATCCTGTGCATCCTTCCATTTAATCTCACTAATTCCAACAAAATCTAACTTAAGTTGTTCCATCTCCCTTTTTAAGTTTTCTAACCTACCTGCCCTATTCAGACTTCTAACATTCCACGCTCCGACTCGTAGAATGTTTCTATCCATTCTGATGACTCCTCCCTGAGCAGTCCCCACCCGGAGATCCGATTGGGGGACTATTTTACCATTTTACCTCCGCAATATTTTACCCAGGAAGAAGCCATCATGATATATGTAATTTGAGAGGATTACATGTCCTCGGGATACCGTTTGGGTCTTTAATTGCAGTGGTTTCCCGTTGCCTTCTGCATCCCCATGCCGTTGATCATTTCTGATTCATCCGCCTTTAGGGGCCGTTTCCAACCCCAAGGGCAAGAGGGTGCCCTGAACCGCTCCCCGCTCTTCCGCCCTCCTTTCAGAGGCCGTTGGCAAGCAGTGGGTGATCCCTTATTCCAGGAATCTTTCAGTTGTCAGAGCCTCGCCCGTGCAAACAGGGTGCACCACGTGAAGGAGAGGTTGACATTTGGTTGGAAAAGGCTAGTATAGCCTCTCCCAAACCCTTATGATTCCTGCATTAACAAACAACAAAATTTGACACAACAGAAATATTTTTTTTATAAGAAAATCGTATTTTTCCCTTGACATGGACAAAAATCAATAATATTTACTCTTAGAGAAAAAGAATAGAACAGTGTAGGTTGCTGTGGAGATAGATAAAGAGAGTGAGGCTAATTCTTTAATAGTTATAACAATGACTTCACAAAATATTGGTTATGGAACAAAAATTTTAAACTGCCACTACACTTAGCATATAATAGTGTTCCATATTTATTCTTTGGATAAAGGAAACAAAGAAACGGCCGCAAGGTACTGAAAATAAGATAGGATAGGGAAATAAACAGTTACCCGTCACTTACCACAGATGTAGGCAGGAGGGCGAGACACGTAAAAACACAAAAACAAACGAATTGCACAATATTTTGACTTTAGTCTTAGTCATGTGGGAGGCGAGACATATGGCAGGGGGAAAGATGTGGTCACATCCCAACCCGCCACATATTGTGCAATTCGTTTGTTTTTGTGTTTTTACGTGTCTCGCCCTCCTGCCTTCATCTGTGGTAAGTGACGGGTAACTTTATTTTCCCTATCCTATCATATATTTATTCTTTGGTTCATTATAAGATCTATAAAGTTTTGTTGTTAACTACTGTATTATACAGATGCACTGTAATTTTTAAGCATTTTTTTAAAATAACATTTTTACCATTTTTATTATTACCTTGCAAAGCTAGACTAAAAAAAAATCTTTATTTGTAAAAACAAACTGACCTTCAAAATGCCTGAAAATGCCTGCTTCTTCCTCTTCATCATCATCCTCTTCATATATAAGATGATCTTCATTGCCATCGAGGGCGTTACTTGTGTCACACTTTTTGAAAGATTTAACAATATCATCTTCTCTCACTCTATACCACAACTGTTTTATCCATTAACACACTTGTTTGATTACAGGTCATTTTAAAGCTCCCTTTAGCATCAATTCATGTTCGGTTTCATCCATTTGTTCCCTTTCTCTTTCATATACACTTTAATTTTTTTTTCCGAGACATCAAGAGGTTGCAATTATGAATTAAGTCCTCCTGGAATAACAGCAAGCTCTGTATTCCTTGTCTCACTTTCTCTTTCACAGAATTTTTCATATCGCTATTAAACTGGTCTAGCACAAGAAGAGACCTCTTCTTCAATAAAGCACCTTACCTTCTCTCCCACACTCTTTTAATCCATGATTTCATACCAGCCTCATCCATCCTACCCTTGTCATGTACGTGAACAATACCACCTGAAGGTTTTGGCATTGTTTTGTGCTTGAAATTGATCATTGGATTAAGTTTAGTACCATCAGTATAACACGAAAGGACAACAGTGTAGTGCATGTAAACTTATTTTTGTAGTTACAGTTTTAGCACTTTTCTTGGCAACAGTTCTGTTACTCGGCACATCAAATGTCAGATGAGTTTTGTCCATATTCGCTATTTAGCATAGTTCACACTCGTTTTCTTTTGATGTTAAATAATAAAGTGATGGAAAGATAATATTTTCTCTTCATAATCTTGTGCCATTTTCTGAGATATTTTATTTTTGGTTCATATGCTAAGTCTATGACACTTCATAAACCTGTAGGACCAACCAACTTCACCCTTAAAGACTGTTAA
>JARYHS010007705.1:0-22233 GCA_031002005.1 Vandiemenella viatica
TAAGTATCACCTGGCGACGGCTAGGCTCCCCGTTCGGCGTGGGCATATCCGCGAAACTGAAAATAAAACAAATTCTCTCTATCATATTTGTTCATTACAAGTATATAAATAATAAAATTGTACGGGATGACGGTCATTCTGCTACAAATCTTATTTCACATCCAAATCACATGATGTCTTATTACTTTAATACTTACATGGAAACACTGTCACGAAACTCTTTCCTCAATTAGAATAATCATTTACAACAGTACAGCCGTTATTTTGCAATCGAACACTTCTTTTTCACATTACATTACTAGGAACGTACCATTCTTAATAGGTAACCGATATGTATAATTATGATACTCGTTGTTATTTCCTAATTCCCTTAAGTAATGCTAGGTGGTTTTTCCCTCATTCCTGTTATGATTATTCTGGTATTACTTCTTTTATGTTTATATCATACATTCCAACCGCCTTCCTCCATCCAAAATGATTTCGCTGAACACTTTCTTAGTATCCGTATTAAGTGCTTCCTCAGTTAAAGTACGAATATAACGATTCTTCCATACAAATTCCTGGAAACGGAGTACCGCCAGCATCGAATGATCGATTTTATTAATCCTGCACAAACACTAGCCAACCCTGTGCCTGAGCATAATGATACTCGTACCTACAAACTGTTTAGAGTAGCAAACTGCCTGATCAGTATGCACTAGTTATCCGAGAGATGGTAATCCAAGAGCCTTAATTATTACAGGGATCGGTGTTTCCAAATCAGCGAATGTTTTATTGATGAAGAGAGTTCGAATCGCTATTGGAGGATCGTGCTGGGGTCGGGAGAGGGCGTAAAAATTTAATTGGAGAGTTTCGAATTTAGAATTTCTGGCGCTAAGCGGCTGACTGCTGAATTTTAATCTTGCCCGATATGTATCGCGTGAAGCCCGTTAGCACCCTGGGATACTGAGAATGTGCAGTCTGCAGTAACGACCCGAACAAATTGCTACTAAGAGTACACTATCATATACGAATGCTGTCAGTAGGCTGTTCACAAACGTGGTCTCTTCACTCTTAATTAGTAGTATTAGCGGAATTTGTTACTGCACTGTGAAACGATGTACTAGTAATGGTGAATGTTGGAATAAACAAAATTTTATAAATTATTAGTTCTCATTTTCAAAGTTATTATGTTTCAGAAACAGTTATGGAAGTTGTCTTTCTTTGTACGGTTGCTTGATGACTTCACTGTTTGTTCTCCATAGTAATTTTGAATTTAAGGAAAAAGTTAGTAGTCGCACTGTACGAATAAGGTAGATGGGAACAAACTTTATTGTTTTCACTTAACAGAAATGGTCGCACCATTAGCGATATGACACGGGTTTGCATGATGATTTCCCTACACGTATTACGTTTCTTAAACGCTCTAAAGAGACTAAAATATTCTGAGTTCGCGATAGTATTTCTGCTTAAAAGTTCAGGTGACATGATTCCACGTAGGTTCAAAAACACAGTCAACTTCGCCTTGATGCTGCATCAAGATAGGGATTTCATTCGAGAGGTCTTATCGTTCACAGCTTTTTTCTATGATTAGGACATAAGCCAAAACACACTGTGTTGTAAACTACCAGCGTCTAGTTGTGGATGATTTACCTCTGCCTGTATTTGCACCAACCTTTTCGGGAATTATACCAAACGTCGATTACCCTCATTCTACCCAGGACGGGATGGGTTAGATGCCATGATACGGAATGTTAGTTATCATTCTCGTTCAGACTAACCAGAAAAAATCCTGGCATGTACCGTATAAGTATTAATACATTCCACACACCTAAATATGTATCTGGAATGTGTTTGTTTCATCCGGCATCAGGAATAAAATGCAAACTTCGAAGGGATTTCCGCAATTTGTAAGCTTGCGGGTCGACTTAAAATCTGACGTATGTCTTAGGACGCTACGTCATTTGATTCTGGCACAGGAAAACTATTTGTTATAAACGTCAACATTTTCTCTCTCTTTCTCTTTCTTACGAATAATCTAGTATGAGTTAGTGAGTCGATTTTGACAAGGGATTCCACGGTATCAAACATTAAATTCTTGCTTCAAATCTTACGTTTGTCTCATTACACGGCTTCATCTGGCGCTGGAACTCAAAATTAAAATCTGTTCCGCACCTATGCAGTTGAATATTAATTATGGAGCATTATTTACGAAATCTGCTTTTGTTGCTAACACTGAAACCTTAACAAACAGTTCACTTTTGTGTAAAAACTAGCATAGAAAAATCAGAGATTGTTGTGCCCTGAGATTAACTTCAAAGTCAAATAATTTTGCTGATTGTTTTTCGTAATTATTAGTTACTTATTCGCATTCAATATGGCCAATTACACCGTTTAAAAACTGAATACCTGAAATTTAAAGAAAAAAACCGGTACATGGGGTAATATTTTCACGATGAGTGCTACTCTACTGTAGTAATGGAGTGTACAACATCTAGTTTTGGTTACATCTTTGATGTTTCTGACGTTTAGTTCAGAATTAATTTCATTTGTTGCTCCGTCGCTGTGTTTACGTAGAAACTTAATACATACCACATATTTTAAATTTGATCCCAAACTTCAAAATAGTGTACACTCCATGATCATTAGTTTTTACGTGTTTCTGGAACCGATACACATTGGTTGACTTTTGTAGATATAGAATAGGTTGACAACGTACTAACTATACCGAACTTGTTGGAACTGGCCACATCGTTTTGGAAAGCCAGTACACCTCAAACTCCGCATTAAAATACGTTGTTCTGTCACTATTTTACAACGATAACAGTATTTTTTTTATCGTAACCCTATATTCTGTTCCTCACCTGAGTCATCATCACTTTTAGAATCTTGAAGGTGATGAGAAACCTTCCACAGTTCAATTCCTCGTCAAAAAATCGTTAAAGATTCTCAGGAGTGGGTTCCGAACGGAATTTTTAAGCTTAAGTGACTATACCTCAACTCGATCAGAAGTTGAACTCGCCTCTTCCATCAACGAACTGTCACGTAGAAGATATCCCCAACTTAAAGCTCTAAAACGTGGTATCAACTCCAAGTACACAGCTAGATTGAACCTTAACGCATCTCTGGAACAAAGCTGCCAAAGTAAGAGCGTGAAGCGAACGCTGCATTAGGCACTTAGCTACACTTCGGAGAACAGCGTTACCTCAGGTATTATCAGTAAAAGAGTAATGTGCACCTGCATGCTGTAGTAGCACAAACGTCAGTTAGATTTATGTTCAGCTACATCAAACTGTGTGCGCAATAACTGTAACTAGTAAAACGACTCCAACACATCGGCCTCCGTGCTGAAAGCGAATATATTTCCCCCAAGTATACGACGTTGTTAAAAGAATGTTACAAAATCGGGCGGAAAATGTTTGTCCACTAACAAATATACACATCGTGTCATATAGGAATAAAAACAACTAAAATCTAGATACCAGAAATGAAAGGAAAACTGGTGACACATCTGAAGTAGAGGAACAATGGACAGTTAGATAAATGACAACTATTGCATTGGGTCGTATTGAAATACCAAAAGCAACACTTTAATTTAAATCTACAATATTCTATATGGAAAAGGTGAAGTGCGTAAATTCCTTATAGCGGTGTACACTGTCGGAAACCTTCCCATGAAATGAAGCCAGGTTATTGTCGGAATAGTTCTTTCAAAAGACCATCTCCAAATTCAGCCAAGACCCTTGCCCTAATTCTCTCTAAACTCTAATAACTCCAAACTCACCCGTAATATTATAAAATACCAGTTGTCCCAAACCTCGGCAGCGTATCTTCAAACCAAATTGATTATCATATTGTTACTTATTGCCCAAGAAGCCTCTGCGAAGATTTCTAAGATTTTACTTAGTTCGCAATCTAACTAACCTGAATGACTGCGTAGGGCATACATTCATATCAGGTTTGACTAGGCATACGCACTTGATTTATACACTTAATGACTGCTTCCAACTGTATGTGTAAATTTGTTTCCACTTTTATGATGCTGATAATATTTTACTGTGAATAGTTTATATCATACAAATAAAATCGTATAAAATTTAATTCTAAAAGAGTAAAAAAATTGAATATTACCTGTTTATCCGTCTTTCTCTCTATTTCCGTTCATCACATAATCACTTAAGGAAGGATTTTAACAAAACTAAACATAGCGATAGCTAATGTCACCGGTAAGGGGGGACATACGCAAAACTGCAGTACTTCGAAAAGAATTTTATATAATCTAAATTCTTTAAGGTAATCAAACCAAATTTGGTACAGTTATTAAGAAATGTTATGTGCATACTTACGTAAATTTTCATGTTTATTGACCTTTTACATCTTTACTTATTAACAATTGATTTTTTAAATAATATAATTACAAATGTTCCTTTTCTCAAAAAACTATCCGAACAAAATTGACGCATTTTTGTACACAATTTCAAACAGCATTATTACATACATCTGTGGAACCGAATTTTGATATCTTCTTTTGTTCAATTTTTACGGGTCTCCAAATTTCCCTGAAAAATAATATATCGAATTTAAGGACCTCATTCTACCATAAATGCCTTACTATTTTATTAAATGAAAATTCATTCCACAGAATTTTTCACTGTAGTACTGACTAGACAACTGCCAAATTTCATTACTCTACCTTCTGTGGTTTGTGAGAAAAAGGTACATAAAGTTACAAAAGTATATACTCCTTACACACTATTCCAATACTGTTTTCGTCGTCATATAATCTCAAACTTCTTGCACCGCAGTCAGCACATACACAAACATATGATATAATATCAGATAATATTTTCAAATCAATAAGCCTAAATTTTCCTTTTTGAAGCACTCTCTATCTTGGCTGAGGTCAAGTGTTCATTTGTTGTTATAGGACTAGTTTTCAATTTGTCTTTATGACATCCAGGAGCACGACACTTCCTAACCTTTTAAAACAATTTACTAGAACGAGGCATGCTAAAAAATATAACAACAGATCTATTCACCACTTTTGTAAAAATTAATCCACAACATTCACTTGTTAACAAACGCTATAAACCAAAGAATACAAAATCAGCGGCAGAAATGTCATTCCACAGCCTTCTTGATGTAGTATACGGACATTCCCTACTTGTGACTGCAAAAAACTGGAAAAAACGCCCCATAAATAGATAATAATAGATAATGAGGGAGAATGAATGGGGCGTGGCCCTGTGCAAGCTATTAAAAATTATCATTTTTCTCGCACTTAGGAGCTGAATTGGAACGTAATATTTGGTAATTGAAATTTCAATAACATGTAGTAAATGAAGAAGAAATAAAAAAATTTCACTATTTTCGTCATTTTCGTGTACGTCCCCCCTTGGCTAGAAGAAACCCTTTATCAAGATTGGTAACATAGTTCTTTATGATTCAGAGGCCAAAGTCATACATTTTGTCTGTGTGATCGCACATCACGCAAAAACTAATAACGGGTTTCAACTAAACTGCACATATTTATAGCTCATGTCATATTTTCGCATATGGAATACTTTTATTCTGATTAATCCCACAAAAGTATGTCCAAGTTTTGTTGTTTTTTACTGAAAGAAACATATGGAATCTCGTTCTGAGATAAGTCTACAGTGTACATTCACTTTCAGGAACAGAATGGACTATCTTGGTGTTTTGGATCGTTTATTTAAAAATTAAAGAGTGAATTGAAAAATATACAGATTAGTTGGCCATTATACATGTTATAATTTTGACTAAAATGAAAGGCATAATTTGTACGATTTATTCCAAGGCCTATTAAACAAAAATATGTTCGAAACAAATCTGAGATTTTGTGTGGTTGTACGGCTGGTAAAGCAACACAATTAAAGTATTTTTGTAGGTGGAAGTTTCGCTGTCTACTTCACTATAATGTGATATGCATGATGGCCAAGTTACCTAATATTTTATTTTTTAATCTTTAAATCAACGATCAACAGCTCTGAGATAAACCATTCTGTTTCAGAGAATTAAGTAAATACACACTTAGAGTCAAGACTTGGCTCGAAATAAGATCTCATAACTTTTTATCAATAGACAACCACGAGACTTGGCCTTTTTTAAGTGCTTTTGTAAGAGCAGTCTGGTGGTTCAGTGGTCTGTATATCGAAAGTTACCCGGTTCAGATCCCGGTCACAGTTGAGATTTCCAAAGACCCTTAAACCGATCTTCAGGAAACTGGCTGTGTGTGAAGCAGATCACAACGATTCCGTGGTAGCGGAAGCGGGTTAGGAACGACCTGCGCGACCGTTTATAAACACAGTCCACTCGGTTAATACCACAACACGGTATTATTATTAATTATTTCTTTTTGTATTTTGATATCCTATTATCAACCATATAAAAAAATCATACGGGCCTGGGAGAGACTATACTAGCCTTTTGCAACCAAATGTCAACCTCTCCTTCACGTGGTGCACCCCGTTTGCACGGACGAGGCTCTGACGACTGAAAAATTCCGGGTATAAGGAGTCACCCACTGCTTAGTACTGTCTCCTGACAGAAGGGCAGGAGAGCGTTAAGCGGTCCAGGCCACCCTCACACAACAAGGTTGGTAACGGCCCCTATATGTGGATGAATCAGAACTGATTAACGGAATGAGGATGCAGAACGCAACGCTATGCCACTGTATTAACACCCAAAGGGTGCCCCGAGGACATGAAATTCTCGCAAATTACGTATAGCATGATGGCTTCTTCCCGGTTAAAATATTCTGGAGCTAAAATAGTCCCTCAATGGGATCACCGGGTTGGAATAGCTCAGGGTGGAGTCATCAGAATGGACCAAGACATTCTACGAGTCGTAACGTGGAATGCTAGAAATCTGAAGAGGTCAAATAGATAATAAAACTTAAAAAGGGAGATGGAACGACTTAAGTTAGAATTCGTTGGTTTTAGAGAGATAAAGAAGAAGGATTTCTGGTCTGGAGAATATATAATAATGAACACGAAAGCTGTCAGAGGATTTACTTGTGTAGATTTATAACGAAGAAAAGAGTGGAGAAACGGATGAGTTATTACGAACAGGTTAGTGATAGGAATATTTTCACTGGATATAAATTGAGGCTGCTCCAACCACTTTAGTACAAGTATATATGCTAACGTCGGAGGAAGATGATGAAGGAATAGTGAAAATATACGAAGAAATTAACGAATTAATCCAATATGTGAAGGGGAGGAAAATCTAATAACCATTGTAATGCATTAGTAGGAGAAGGAAAAGATGGAGCTTTGGCCTAGCAGAAAGAAATGATTTAGGAAGCAGGTCGTCACAATTTTGGGAAAAATATAAACTCGTAGCGACGAATATATTATTTAAGAATCATACGCGAACGATATACACATGGAAACGTCAGGTATACATTTAGATAACAGCTAGATTATATCATGGTTAAACAGAGATTCAGGAATCAAGTTCTGAATCTAAAGCATAACCAGGAGCTGAAATAGACTCTAGTAGATGGAGAACCTGTTTTCTGTATAGAAACCGGGAAAACCCGTGACGTCACGAAGTGGTGGGGGGGACCTCCCTCCCCTCCATGACGTCCCAGTTGGATGGCGGGAAATTCTAATGGACCAATGGCGGCCAAGGTCGTATGACGTCACACGTTAGTTCCTCAACCGGCCGCACAGATGGCGCCATCTCCCAAGGGCTTAATTTCTTTGGGCGCAGACATTCCACACCGCCCAGCTAGCGGGGAAATTCCGCCGCCCGGGGCGTGTTTACACAGGTGTGCTCGCCTGCAACTATTTCCTCATCCCTGTACTGGAATGCGGACGTCAGACAAGTTGTATCGCGGCGACAAAACTATGGATTCGTCTATCACTTTATTTCCTAGTGGTCATCGTGTGTTGCGTATACCAATTCCACCTTTACCGAGTAACTTAAATATAATTAAAGTCTTAGTTTAAATGGACCCATTGGTTTAAGTAGACAATGGACGATTAGTTCATCCATTAATCGGGAAATCGAGTATGATGGTCACGAATCCACTTCCTCTCAGATGTATACTGTTTGAAACAGAAGTGGGTGTCGACGTCACTGCCGGAGTATAAAGGCGTTTCCTTTTAACGTTCGATATGGGGAAAAAAAAACCGTCATAAACTCCAGATATAAAACCGAGGAAGAATTCTATGTGTACCTGTTTTCATGAAATTATTTAGCGTTCTTGCCTCGCATTCGGGAGGACGGAGGTTCGAATCCCCATCCAGGCATCCATGGTTTCCCAAAATCACTCCAAGTGAATGCCGGGGATGCTACCTTCAAAAGGCCATGACCGAATTCATTCCCATTCCTTTCCCGTCTCTAAAGACCACGTTGTTAGAGAGACGTTAAAAAAAAGTACCTGTTTTAGCGTTCTGGCCTTGTATTCGAGAGGACGGCGTTTCCGGGCATCCAGATTTGGGTTTTCCATGGTTTCCCCCAAATCACTCCAGGTGAATGCCGGGATGCTACCTTCAAAAGGCCATGGCCGAATTCCTTCCCATTCCTTTCCCCGTCTCAAAAGGCCACGTTGTTAGAGAGACGTTAAAAAGTTTAAAAAATGAAATTATTGTGATAAAGTATAGCAATACCACACATACGTTATTCCTTTCAAAATTCGTAGCCTCAAAAACCCATCAATGGTGAAATCCTTTCATTGAAACCTAGAGACATTCACCGACGAAGGTAGGGAAAACCATAAAAAAATTCCGTTCATCGAAGCAGGCAGACATTAAAAATTAATACACCGACGAAGAGACGGGAAACAAACTCAATTAGTCACATCATGTTGGATTCGTTATGAACAATACAATATAGCTCACGAGTGTCACCTATATTCCGTGTATTTTAAAGGAAGTATTAAATTGTGTGTAATGAAACACAGACACTTTTTGAACTCAAAGAGGCATTGAAGGGGTTTACTGATGGATGTAAGTATAACATCGATGGGTTGAGAGCCTCTAAACTAAAGCAAAGTTATCGATTTGAAAACCAGTTTCTTTCCCTATAGACATTCCAGAAGTGAATACATGATGTCAAACCAATCAGGCTGTAATTTTTTTTCAAGCCTATTTCTCAACCCTGTCTTTGGACAAGAGGCCACTTGAAATTATTTGTGACAAAGCCTTTCCCACACCAAGGCTAGGAAAATCAAAGTTTCCAGTTTGACAATGGCAAAACTCAAGGAATGGAAACATCAGTACGACTCCTTATTTCCCTAATCTTATCTCTGTTGCCATTGGTATAAAATATTTCATTGCACTCGTAATTGTTGCCACCAAGGTCAAACCTTTGTCGTCCAGACCAATCTATGTATCAATTCTGTTATGCTTTCGTAAGCAATCACAAATTGAGTGTCCTTAGCTGTATTTTGTCTAAAATTCCAATCAATCCCTTGTGACACATCAGTGATTGACTAGAAACAGAGAGATATACCCACCTTTAACTGTATTTTACAGCACAGCACGTATGTTCCAGGAACGAAATACGTCTGTTAATCTTACTAATTTCACCCCTGTCGAATCGAAGTACGCCAGTCCTATGTGATAAAAATCGAGTCACGCTAAGGCAGTGCTTTCGCAAAGTCTTCTGCTAATCAGTAGCCAGGTACCAAAATGTTCATTTAAGGTGGTTCTACTACAGTTTTCAGGGAAATTCTCCCCTTTTCCAGGAAATTATTTTTCAATAAATCAGGGGGACGAAATACGTCTGTTAATCTTACTAATTTCACCCCTGTCGAATCGAAGTACGCCAGTCCTATGTGATAAAAATCGAGTCACGCTAAGCACAGAACATGCCTGAGACCATCGCCTGTGACCAAGGTGGAGATACTCCCTTATAGAAGAAATCCAGTGCCAGCTTCTACTGATATTCTATTCCTAATTCTTTCACCAAGATCCACCCCTAGCCTCATCACCAACATACCCACAGCACTTCCTCAAACCACCTTCTGTTTTCCAATGATTCCCACTCCAACCCCTGATCAGTTACCTTCTGTTCGTGCGTTAAAGTAAACCAAAAATTCAAACAGTCTTCTCCTAATCAGTAACCAGGTACCAAAATGTTCACTTAAGGTGGTTCTACTGCAGTTTTCCAGGAAATTATTTTTCAATAAATCAGGACCCAGGGGAGTTCTCCATTCGGCTTAAAATGTTCCCATCTAACGCCAACCTTCGGATTCAGGACCAAGTCTGACATTTGTTTGTAATTGCATGCTTTGTTCAAGTAACCACGATAAAGTTACCATAATGCTCTTAGCTAACTTGGTCATCAAACAGACATCATAACCCACATTTTCATAGAAGATCCCCACACATCGACAAGTATCCAAAACGTCACCATAGGTTCTATTACGCCTAAGATAGTGCTCACACTTGAACTGTCGTAAATTGTTAGGTCAAAGTGGGTGTTTAGATATTTTATCCATTCAGGCCTCATCACCTAAAGTCTAGTGCGAGATTGTGGTCATGGTCAACTTAGGCTCCATACGCCACTCAGAATTATTCCACCAATATCCATTCTAACAGCATTATACGCCACCTACAGCCACTCAACACTCTTCCTATCTTCCAATGACATCCCAGCCCCAGCTCCTTTATTATGTCACTTACTGAATATTTTACACAGATAAATCTAACTGCCCTCCTTTGCACCTTGCATTTGATGTACAAAAAATGTGGACTCCATACTACACCACACAAGCAATGGTCTGACTGTGGGTTTGTACCCAAGTCCTTCGCTTCTCTGGTACATCACCCCTCTCTGTTAAATGATTTTTATGTAGTGAGAATCAAAATTCACATGCCAACACAAACGGCAGTAAACTGTAAAGAGCACATCGAAATGGGAGATTGTCTAAGCCCTGAAACAATGGTTAGAAGCACACGTTGATAATTCTATAACCATATATTTTAGACTCAAATCCACAGAGGAATGACACACGCACACACTTGTACATGCATACAGCGAGATCGACAGAACTGACAGCAAGCATCACGGAAACGATGAAGTGGGGGCAGAATTGTCGTTACAACTGATTAACTGGACAGAACTATCGTTACAAAAATCATCAGACAGACGAGTTACTTACGCTTACATGCACAAAGAGAGACGCAGATACACATGTCCAAGTCTACACAACTACCGGTACCAATCATGGAAACAAAAAAGTGGTGTAGTACTCTCTTGCCTCATGACTGGCTGAAAAACAGAAGTCTCCTTACATATCATCAGCCTGGCGAGATAGAAGGTGTGCAAAAGATGGCATGTTTTCACCATAAACCTAAGTGTTTATACCATAAATAGTGTTCATCACGCCCCAGTTGATTACATTTACCATCAACACGTCTCTCCCACACCACAACCCTTTCTACCATTCAGTAAAAAAGTGACTATCAGATCTCACCCACAAATCCATACATCTCAATACACTAGCACAAACAAACATAAGTGGAGGGGACAGCAAAATCATTCGTCCAGACAGACGTGTTTATAGAAGGTATTACCATATTTACACATACAGACACAGAGAGAGACGCACAAACACTCACATTTCCATGCCTTCAGCGAGCTAGACACAACAACCAGCCCCAATCATGGCGACGAAAAAGTGGGGTAGAACCCCCATGGCTCATAACTGACCAAAAAATCATCAGTAACATATGTTCCAAGCACCATACTCTTCACATCAACATCATCTCATTTATTTCACACTACAGACCTCACTACCATCCAGTATCATGTGTGCTAGGTACAAAACTGTTCGCACCAACACGTCTATCCCACACCTAAGCTTTTTCTGCCATTCAGTAACATGTGCCCCCCATGTACCACGAGTAGCAGTAGACACTTGGTCATCAGACAGATATCATAACTCCCATATTCATACTAGGTCTCACCCACAAATCCATACGTCACCTCACACAAGCATAAGTGCAGGAACAGCACATCATACATCCAGAAAAACGAGATAAAGGAAGGTATCACCACATTTACGCAAAAAACACACAGAGATAGAGATGCATACACACGTACATTTCCATGCCTACAGCGATCTCGACTCAACAACTAGCCCAATCATGGCAACGAAAAAGTGGAACAGAACACCCATGACTGGCCAAAAATCATAGAAAGACACACACACACTCACATGTCAATGCATTCACACAGTTCCATTCATCACCACACATAACTGGAGGAAAGAGACTGAACATGCTAGATCCAAACTGAAGAGTTACAGGATGTGTGAAGTTTGAAATCACAGCCACATCTCGCCCACACCGCAACCCTTTCTGTCATTTAGTAATATGTGCCCCCCATGTACCACGAGTAGCAGTAGACACTTGGTCATCAGACAGATATCATAACTCCCATATTCATACTAGGTCTCACCCACAAATCCATATGTCACCTCACACAAGCATAAGTGCAGGAACAGCACATCATACATCCAGACAAACGAGATAAAGGAAGGTATCACCACATTTACGCAAAAAAAACACACAGAGATAGAGACGCATACACACGTACATTTCCATGCCTACAGCGATCTCGAATCAACAACTAGCCCAATCGTGGCAACGAAAAAGTGAAACAGAACACCCATGACTGGCCAAAAATCATAGAAAGACACACATACACACACACATGTCAATGCATTCACGCAGTTCCATTCATCACCATACATAACTGGAGGAAAGAGACTGAACATGCTAGATCCAAACTGAAGAGTTACAGGATGTGTGAAGTTTGAAATCACAGTCACATCTCTCCCACACCGCAACCCTTTCGGTCATTTAATAACATGTGACCCAGGTACCATGAGTTACAATAGACACTTGTCTATCAGACGGGTATCATAACCTCCATATTCATACTAGGTCTCACCCACAAACCCATACGTCTCCACACAAGCACAAACATATGGGAGGAACAGCAATTCATACGTCCAGATAAATGAGTTTAAGGAAGGTATCACCATACTTACGCATACAGACACAGAGAAAGACGCACACAGACACATATATCCATGCCTACAGCGAGCTCAACACAACAACCAGCCCAATCATGGCAAAGAAAAAGTGGGACAGAACCCCCATGGCTCAAGACTGACAAAAAAAATCATCATTAACATGTGTTCCAAGTAACAAACTCCTCACATCAAAATCATATCATTTAACTCACACTACAGACCTCTCTGCCATTCAGTATCGTTGGTAATATGTACAAAGCTAATTTCATAAGTTACCACATACATACAAGTAATTGCAGGAAAGGGACCCGACACACGACATCCACACTGAGGTGTTACATGATAGGCAGATGATAGCATGTCTTTACAATACACCTCAGTGCTCACCACACATACTTGATTTTTAATGTGCCATCAGTATAGCTGGTGGCTGGAACTAAGCTCTTGGCAATGTTTGGCCAAAAGTCATTTGTTAATAGCAGCTCATCAAAGACAAATTTTGGGTGAACCTGCCCAGGCGGGCGCGGCGGGAGGTGGCCACCCTTCCCCACTGCGGACAGAAATACCGTAATACGCCGGTCTAAAAGCGCGGACCGCGATGGTTTACCGGAGTTTTCCGACCGGGACCTACTACCGGTAACCGCATTTTTAGGACCGCACTGAAGACCGGAATTTCATTGCGCTCGAGGCGGTAATATGCGCCGGTATACCGACCTACTAAAACACGATGTACGCGTCCGCTGTGAGGAAGGGTGGCCACCTCCCGCCGCGCCCGCCTGGGCAGGTTCACCCAAAATTTGTCTTTGATGAGCTGCTATTAACAAATGACTTTTGGCCAAACATTGCCAAGAGCTTAGTTCCAGCCACCAGCTATACTGATGGCACATTAAAAATCAAGTATGTGTGGTGAGCACTGAGATGTATTGTAAAGACATGCTATCATCTGCCTATCATGTAACACCTCAGTGTGGATGTCGTGTGTCGGGTACCCTTTCCTGCAATTACTTGTATGTATGTGGTAACTTATGAAATTAGCTTTGTACATATTACCAACGATACTGAATGGCAGAGAGGTCTGTAGTGTGAGTTAAATGATATGATTTTGATGTGAGGAGTTTGTTACTTGGAACACATGTTAATGATGATTTTTTTTTGTCAGTCTTGAGCCATGGGGGTTCTGTCCCACTTTTTCTTTGCCATGATTGGGCTGGTTGTTGTGTTGAGCTCGCTGTAGGCATGGATATATGTGTCTGTGTGCGTCTTTCTCTGTGTCTGTATGCGTAAGTATGGTGATACCTTCCTTAAACTCATTTATCTGGACGTATGAATTGCTGTTCCTCCCATATGTTTGTGCTTGTGTGGAGACGTATGGGTTTGTGGGTGAGACCTAGTATGAATATGGAGGTTATGATACCCGTCTGATAGACAAGTGTCTATTGTAACTCATGGTACCTGGGTCACATGTTATTAAATGACCGAAAGGGTTGCGGTGTGGGAGAGATGTGACTGTGATTTCAAACTTCACACATCCTGTAACTCTTCAGTTTGGATCTAGCATGTTCAGTCTCTTTCCTCCAGTTATGTATGGTGATGAATGGAACTGCGTGAATGCATTGACATGTGAGTGTGTGTATGTGTGTCTTTCTATGATTTTTGGCCAGTCATGGGTGTTCTGTTTCACTTTTTCGTTGCCACGATTGGGCTAGTTGTTGAGTCGAGATCGCTGTAGGCATGGAAATGTACGTGTGTATGCGTCTCTATCTCTGTGTGTTTTTTTGCGTAAATGTGGTGATACCTTCCTTTATCTCGTTTGTCTGGATGTATGATGTGCTGTTCCTGCACTTATGCTTGTGTGAGGTGACATATGGATTTGTGGGTGAGACCTAGTATGAATATGGGAGTTATGATATCTGTCTGATGACCAAGTGTCTACTGCTACTCGTGGTACATGGGGGGCACATATTACTAAATGACAGAAAGGGTTGCGGTGTGGGCGAGATGTGGCTGTGATTTCAAACTTCACACATCCTGTAACTCTTCAGTTTGGATCTAGCATGTTCAGTCTCTTTCCTCCAGTTATGTGTGGTGATGAATGGAACTGTGTGAATGCATTGACATGTGAGTGTGTGTGTGTCTTTCTATGATTTTTGGCCAGTCATGGGTGTTCTGTTCCACTTTTTCGTTGCCATGATTGGGCTAGTTGTTGAGTCGAGATCGCTGTAGGCATGGAAATGTACGTGTGTATGCATCTCTATCTCTGTGTGTTTTTTGCGTAAATGTGGTGATACCTTCCTTTATCTCGTTTTTCTGGATGTATGATGTGCTGTTCCTGCACTTATGCTTGTGTGAGGTGACGTATGGATTTGTGGGTGAGACCTAGTATGAATATGGGAGTTATGATATCTGTCTGATGACCAAGTGTCTACTGCTACTCGTGGTACATGGGGGGCACATGTTACTGAATGGCAGAAAAAGCTTAGGTGTGGGATAGACGTGTTGGTGCGAACAGTTTTGTACCTAGCACACATGATACTGGATGGTAGTGAGGTCTGTAGTGTGAAATAAATGAGATGATGTTGATGTGAAGAGTATGGTGCTTGGAACATATGTTACTGATGATTTTTTGGTCAGTTATGAGCCATGGGGGTTCTACCCCACTTTTTCGTCGCCATGATTGGGGCTGGTTGTTGTGTCTAGCTCGCTGAAGGCATGGAAATGTGAGTGTTTGTGCGTCTCTCTCTGTGTCTGTATGTGTAAATATGGTAATACCTTCTATAAACACGTCTGTCTGGACGAATGATTTTGCTGTCCCCTCCACTTATGTTTGTTTGTGCTAGTGTATTGAGATGTATGGATTTGTGGGTGAGATCTGATAGTCAAGTGTCTATTGCAACTCATGGTACCTGCGTCACTTTTTTACTGAATGGTAGAAAGGGTTGTGGTGTGGGAGAGACGTGTTGATGGTAAATGTAATCAACTGGGGCGTGATGAACACTATTTATGGTATAAACACTTAGGTTTATGGTGAAAACATGCCATCTTTTGCACACCTTCTATCTCGCCAGGCTGATGATATGTAAGGAGACTTCTGTTTTTCAGCCAGTCATGAGGCAAGAGAGTACTACACCACTTTTTTGTTTCCATGATTGGTACCGGTAGTTGTGTAGACTTGGACATGTGTATCTGCGTCTCTCTTTGTGCATGTAAGCGTAAGTAACTCGTCTGTCTGATGATTTTTGTAACGATAGTTCTGTCCAGTTAATCAGTTGTAACGACAATTCTGCCCCCACTTCATCGTTTCCGTGATGCTTGCTGTCAGTTCTGTCGATCTCGCTGTATGCATGTACAAGTGTGTGCGTGTGTCATTCCTCTGTGGATTTGAGTCTAAAATATATGGTTATAGAATTATCAACGTGTGCTTCTAACCATTGTTTCAGGGCTTAGACAATCTCCCATTTCGATGTGCTCTTTACAGTTTACTGCCGTTTGTGTTGGCATGTGAATTTTGATTCTCACTACATAAAAATCATTTAACAGAGAGGGGTGATGTACCAGAGAAGCGAAGGACTTGGGTACAAACCCACAGTCAGACCATTGCTTGTGTGGTGTAGTATGGAGTCCACATTTTTTGTACATCAAATGCAAGGTGCAAAGGAGGGCAGTTAGATTTATCTGTGTAAAATATTCAGTAAGTGACATAATAAAGGAGCTGGGGCTGGGATGTCATTGGAAGATAGGAAGAGTGTTGAGTGGCTGTAGGTGGCGTATAATGCTGTTAGAATGGATATTGGTGGAATAATTCTGAGTGGCGTATGGAGCCTAAGTTGACCATGACCACAATCTCGCACTAGACTTTAGGTGATGAGGCCTGATGGATAAAATATCTAAACACCCACTTTGACCTAACAATTTACGACAGTTCAAGTGTGAGCACTATCTTAGGCGTAATAGAACCTATGGTGACGTTTTGGATACTTGTCGATGTGTGGGGATCTTCTATGAAAATGTGGGTTATGATGTCTGTTTGATGACCATGAAACTATCAGTTAGCTAAGAGCATTATGGTAACTTTATCGTGGTTACTTGAACAAAGCATGCAATTACAAACAAATGTCAGACTTGGTCCTGAATCCGAAGGTTGGCGTTAGATGGGAACATTTTAAGCCGAATGGAGAACTCCCCTGGGTCCTGATTTATTGAAAAATAATTTCCTGGAAAACTGCAGTAGAACCACCTTAAGTGAACATTTTGGTACCTGGTTACTGATTAGGAGAAGACTGTTTGAATTTTTGGTTTACTTTAACGCACGAACAGAAGGTAACTGATCAGGGGTTGGAGTGGGAATCATTGGAAAACAGAAGGTGGTTTGAGGAAGTGCTGTGGGTATGTTGGTGATGAGGCTAGGGGTGGATCTTGGTGAAAGAATTAGGAATAGAATATCAGTAGAAGCTGGCACTGGATTTCTTCTATAAGGGAGTATCTCCACCTTGGTCACAGGCGATGGTCTCAGGCATGTTCTGTGCTTAGCGTGACTCGATTTTTATCACATAGGACTGGCGTACTTCGATTCGACAGGGGTGAAATTAGTAAGATTAACAGACGTATTTCGTCCCCCTGATTTATTGAAAAATAATTTCCTGGAAAAGGGGAGAATTTCCCTGAAAACTGTAGTAGAACCACCTTAAATGAACATTTTGGTACCTGGCTACTGATTAGCAGAAGACTTTGCGAAAGCACTGCCTTAGCGTGACTCGATTTTTATCACATAGGACTGGCGTACTTCGATTCGACAGGGGTGAAATTAGTAAGATTAACAGACGTATTTCGTTCCTGGAACATACGTGCTGTGCTGTAAAATACAGTTAAAGGTGGGTATATCTCTCTGTTTCTAGTCAATCACTGATGTGTCACAAGGGATTGATTGGAATTTTAGACAAAATACAGCTAAGGACACTCAATTTGTGATTGCTTACGAAAGCATAACAGAATTGATACATAGATTGGTCTGGACGACAAAGGTTTGACCTTGGTGGCAACAATTACGAGTGCAATGAAATATTTTATACCAATGGCAACAGAGATAAGATTAGGGAAATAAGGAGTCGTACTGATGTTTCCATTCCTTGAGTTTTGCCATTGTCAAACTGGAAACTTTGATTTTCCTAGCCTTGGTGTGGGAAAGGCTTTGTCACAAATAATTTCAAGTGGCCTCTTGTCCAAAGACAGGGTTGAGAAATAGGCTTGAAAAAAAATTACAGCCTGATTGGTTTGACATCATGTATTCACTTCTGGAATGTCTATAGGGAAAGAAACTGGTTTTCAAATCGATAACTTTGCTTTAGTTTAGAGGCTCTCAACCCATCGATGTTATACTTACATCCATCAGTAAACCCCTTCAATGCCTCTTTGAGTTCAAAAAGTGTCTGTGTTTCATTACACACAATTTAATACTTCCTTTAAAATACACGGAATATAGGTGACACTCGTGAGCTATATTGTATTGTTCATAACGAATCCAACATGATGTGACTAATTGAGTTTGTTTCCCGTCTCTTCGTCGGTGTATTAATTTTTAATGTCTGCCTGCTTCGATGAACGGAATTTTTTTATGGTTTTCCCTACCTTCGTCGGTGAATGTCTCTAGGTTTCAATGAAAGGATTTCACCATTGATGGGTTTTTGAGGCTACGAATTTTGAAAGGAATAACGTATGTGTGGTATTGCTATACTTTATCACAATAATTTCATTTTTTAAACTTTTTAACGTCTCTCTAACAACGTGGCCTTTTGAGACGGGGAAAGGAATGGGAAGGAATTCGGCCATGGCCTTTTGAAGGTAGCATTCCGGCATTCACCTGGAGTGATTTGGGGGAAACCATGGAAAACCCAAATCTGGATGCCCGGAAACGCCGTCCTCTCGAATACAAGGCCAGAACGCTAAAACAGGTACTTTTTTTTAACGTCTCTCTAACAACGTGGTCTTTAGAGACGGGAAAGGAATGGGAATGAATTCGGTCAGGGCCTTTTGAAGGTAGCATCCCCGGCATTCACTTGGAGTGATTTTGGGAAACCATGGATGCCTGGATGGGGATTCGAACCTCCGTCCTCCCAAATGCGAGGCAAGAACGCTAAATAATTTCATGAAAACAGGTACACATAGAATTCTTCCTCGGTTTTATATCTGGAGTTTATGACGTTTTTTTTTCCCCATATCGAACGTTAAAAGGAAACGCCTTTATACTCCGGCAGTGACGTCGACACCCACTTCTGTTTCAAACAGTATACATCTGAGAGGAAGTGGATTCGTGACATCATGGAGACCATCATACTCGATTTCCCGATTAATGGATGAACTAATCGTCCATTGTCTACTTAAACCAATGGGTCCATTTAAACTAAGACTTTAATTATATTTAAGTTACTCGGTAAAGGTGGAATTGGTATACGCAACACACGATGACCACTAGGAAATAAAGTGATAGACGAATCCATAGTTTTGTCGCCGCGATACAACTTGTCTGACGTCCACATTCCAGTACAGGGATGAGGAAATAGTTGCAGGCGAGCACACCTGTGTAAACACGCCCCGGGCGGCGGAATTTCCCCGCTAGCTGGGCGGTGTGGAATGTCTGCGCCCAAAGAAATTAAGCCCTTGGGAGATGGCGCCATCTGTGCGGCCGGTTGAGGAACTAACGTGTGACGTCATACGACCTTGGCCGCCATTGGTCCATTAGAATTTCCCGCCATCCAACTGGGACGTCATGGAGGGGAGGGAGGGGAGGGAGGTCCCCCCCACCACTTCGTGACGTCACGGGTTTTCCCGGTTTCTATACAGAATACAGGTTCTCCATCTACTGACTCTGACCAAAATCTTATAGCTATGAAGTATAAGCTGAAATTCAAGAGAACAAATAAGCAATCCAGGCAGAATAGACTATGAGGGAACAAATTGGAGCAATCTAAAATGAGAGCGATATTTCCAGAGATGATATTTGTGGTTATAAGGTATAACTCTGAATGGATTTCAGCTGAGCAAAAACGGAGGCATTGTAAAGAGAAACAATAAGATTTGGCAAAGAAACGTTAGACTTTAAGAGCAAGCCGCCCGAAAACCTTGGATTATACAAGAAATATGGAGTTGATAGATCAGAGAAGGGACCAAAAAATTGCTCAGGAAGCTAGAAGAGAAGATTACAGAAGTTTTAATAATCATATCGGCAGTAAATGCAAGAAATCAGTAGAAAAGAGCCTGCAATAAAAGTGCTAAGAAGCAGTAAAGGAAATGGCCATAGGTATAATAGATGTAACTTATAAGAGAAACAAACAGAGTTTTGTAGAAATGAAGAAAAGTTGTATAAACATTAAAGCTGTTGATGAAAGGCCTCTTATAAGCTCAGAATATGGAGCTAATCAATGGAAGGAAGGGATGGAGGATTGCATCAAACCAGTCGAGACTGACGACAGGAAAAATAATAATAATAATTCTTCGGCATCCCACCGGAAAAAAAGCGTCAATATGATGGGACGTTTCTAATTCTCTCACCAATTTCATCTTCCGGTGAAGTGAAGATGTGTTCGGTGAACTTCATGACTGTAGCGTTTCATTAACTTTCTCACATGCCAGTCGCTGACAGTAAAGCTAAGTCATGTAATTGGTGCAGCTGGTAACCACTGCCGCCAGTCAAAGACAAGTTAAGGAAATGAACCTTCAACTCAATACTTATTTAGTTACCAGCATAAAAGACTGACAAATGACGGATACAGGCATGGAGGAAGGAGGCAGTTATCGTAATGGAGTAGACTGAAGTCCTTAGGGCTGATAGGGGTTGGTAGTGACGAGCGGTGAGGGGGGCAGTCAAGGTTAAAGGGGGGGGGGGAGTAAGAAAATGAAAGTGTTCGACTCAAAAAATAAAAATATTTTATTCTTCCGGAAAAAAAATTATATTAAGAGTTTTACCTAAACCTACATAATGGACTTCCATTCACAGCTCTGATGACTCGCCGTCGACACCATACTTTACAAGATAAAGACCTTCAAATAATGTTTGTTATACGTACATCATGAATTATGAAAACTCCGTTTCATTTTTATTTAATACAATTTCAATAAGGGATCGTCCATAAACTACGAGTATGTGGCTCGGTCTAGGGGAGGGCCGACCAAAACCACGTAGCTTTTCATTCATATTATCTCCCACACATAAAATAAGGTACAGAACACTCAACAGCAAGTGGATATTTATTTCGGTCATCTTAGTAATTCCGCATCTAATTTGATATCCTGTATACTGCGCTTGCGTGTGACTTGAAGTCATAGCGTTGTGTTGCACACGGCTGGTGCATTTGAAGTAGCCGACACGCAACGGCGTATTATGATTTGGAAAATATTAAACATGCCGTACCTAGACTCAAATTCGCTTACAGATGTCACCCGGGATTTTCCAAGGCAGTGAGAGTTCGTATAGTTTTTGTGGTTTGGAATGAAGCTGTTTTTATTAGCGTCACCCGCGCGTGACCACACCACTCCTTGTTAAAATAGTTCTAATTTTGGTCTGACATATGAATTTTAGTACAACTTTAATTATAGGGCTCGCTGAAGTTTAAAATGTGGCGTGAAGTTTACTAGGCTTATCGAAAATATTTTTGCAACGAATTCATCCAATGAGCTTTAGAAATCTGTTATGCATATCAAACAATCATTACCTGGTAGATAGAAAGCTGATAGAAGTGCAGCAAAAGAGAAAACAATAAAATGTAACTCCTATTAGGTTTTTCACGCGCCAGGTATAGTTTGTTCTGGGTTACCAACTAGTGTACAATGATGAAAGAGAAAACGAAGAAGTAAAGGATCCTTAACCGTACCCGAAAAAGAGGTTTTACCAGTAACTGATAACAATGCAATGTTGTTGAAGGCCATTTTTCCGCAGTTGCTCAGTAAATTAATTTATAAAATAACGCCAATGCAACTGTATTGTGTAGGTTTATTGCCGTACGCGTTTCGCCTCTCCTCGAGGCATCATCAGCGACGAATCTATTTTAAAATTTACATTTGATTTACAAACTTATTTGACATAACGCTAAATTGATACATTTTCTTATTATTTACACTTACTATTTACATTAGTGGATTTCAGGATAGCAACCACACATTTTTGCTTTCTCTCCATAGCATGTTTCCATTACAGCCATTTGTCTTTGCTGTTGTGTTCACGATATAAACATTGCGTCTTCTACAAT
>JARYHS010007706.1:0-17000 GCA_031002005.1 Vandiemenella viatica
CAACTTCATCCTACCACTTGTTTGGTAGGAGGCAGATGAACCTAGATTTCCTCTAATTCCGGAAATTGATGGCGCGAATTTTTTGAAACTTGGTATACATGTAATCTTGTTGTAGGCCATGTTCCGCAGTTGTTGCATAAATATTTTTGAATAAAAATCCGTCTTCTAACAACTGTTTTTTATTGACTTGTATCTACCAGACGCGTTTCGCCCTTCTGGAGTGGGGCATCGTCAGTGGTAAAAATTGTTGCTGAAGGTGCTGTTCCAGACTGACATGTGCTAGCTGCAACAATTTTTACCACTGACGATGCCCCACTCCAGAAGGGCGAAACGCGTCTGGTAGATACAAGTCAATAAAAAACAGTTGTTAGAAGACGGATTTTTATTCAAAAATATTGGTATACATGTTTCTCTTTGCGTGAATAAAAATAGTGTACTGGTGAATCTACGCCAACTAGACCAGGAAACGCCGGGAACTCCGCTAGTTATTAAATAAAATAAGAAAGTTCTTTTTCTTGCATTATTTCTTGCAGTTTATTTCATATGATCCAATGCATTATCCTTGAGTGTTGTTTCATGGCACTCACGTCGTATCGGACCCTGTTGTCGCTGTATCACTCACAATGCTGGCTGGATAGGTCTTATTTATTCATACCTGTCACAGACATGGACACAGGCGACGCTTTGACAAATGGCCTGACACAACTCTCAAACAGAGCAATCAGTCAGCCACATCAGGAACATACTCAGTGGAGATACCCATCCAATACTCCCTTCCATCCTGTTTACTTAGTCCTTCAGTTCAACAAGTGAAACACTGACTGAATTGACACAAAAAAGAATATCCTTTGCTATTACCAAGATTCCAGTAGCAAGATCTCAAATTACAGAACCTGTGGAGGTTAAATCATACTCTCAGATTCACTATAATCACTGTTCGTCATCTTCCGCTTATCTGTCTGGTTGCAGAGGTGAAACAATGTTTCGACTATAATGCTAGTTTTTAAATTTTCCGAGAAATCCGTCATATCGTGGCTACTCTAAACTTACCCAGTAGTCCTACCTAACCTACGTAAGAATCCGAAACAGGAATTCACATGCGCAAATCAAAGCTGTTGTAGTTGTACAGGTCAGTTCAAGCGTAGTGAGAAATTCGACGTAGACCGGGGTTTTAATCAGGAACCATTGGAGTCTTAGTCAGAATCCTTAACTAGCTGAGGCACTACAGTGGGTGGCCAAATTATTATACTCAATAGGTCATAAAGCAAAAAAAGTCATGAAGTTTTTAAAAGACGAAAAAATAACCCTCTTGGATTGGCCTGGAAATTCGCCAGACCTTAACCCTATTGAGAATGTCTGGGCGGCGCTAAAAAAAGAAATTTGCAAGGATAAAATTATTACTAATAAAAAAGAATTAATAGGAAATATTATTACAGCATGGCACAGAACACCTGAATTACAAGAAATTTCCAAAAAGTGCATTTCCAGCATGCCGCAGCATCTACAAAACGTGATTGCTCAAAAGGGAGGATTCACTAAATATTGATTAATATTTTTTTCTATTAATATAACATAATTCCTATGCTAAATTATGTTTTATTTATTTTCCTTAATTCATTAAACCTATAAAGATAACAATAAAAACGATATCATAGGTCTATTAGTAGATTAAATGTATAATAACACACGAAACAATGTTTTTTTTTTCAAACGAGTATAATAATTTGGCCACCTACTGTAGACTCTTTGAGAGAGAGATAGTGCAAGTGCTAATACCAAATTCATAGTGTCCTGAGAGCATGCCGTCACAAGCAATTTGATACAACTTTCTTATTCTTGATGCTTTAGAGAGCATCTACAACTGCACCTGACATTCGTTAATTCCTTCTCCTTCATTTTTACGCCAAGTTCTTATGCACTGCCCTCCGCATACGCTGTTGGTCGACGCCTTTCATGTCACAAACGCCAACTGGGCTGCCAGTAGCTCGCGCCGTTTGTTTCTAGATACTGGTGGTATCTCGCACACAAATCACGCGCTGTTTGTAAACACGCCGATCCGTTTTCCAATCTCAGCTGCTTTCTTTGTCCCCAGGCAGCCAGGGAGCAATGAGCAGCGCGTTTTCCCGATTCATTTTATTTTCTTTCGTAGCAGAAGGAACTGTTTCTTACCTGAACTTCTTCCATGGGCAATTTCCCAGACTTGGACATAATTCACAGATTCATTCGACTGTGAATATAACTGTTTGGCAAGAAATACACTCCCTTTGTGCGAACAAAATAGACTACTATTCTGTTGCACACAATGACAGAAATATCTAAACCTTTCTCGTATCCTGGACACCCCTCATCGACAAGGGGTTAACTGAATGTATGAACATTTAACATGATATTGTTCTCCAGCCTTGCATCCCATATACGTTGGTAAGCCTGTTTTTTCACTAAATTATCCCAATTTTTTTCAATCAATTTGTTGGTAGTTTAGATCATCTATCTTAGACAGTGCCCATCCATTTTAATTCATGTTTGCATTCACCTTAAAAACTATACGTATTCCCCATACACCCCAATCTTTCGTACTGTGGTAGCCGGTCTGCACAGTTCCAACAGTAAAACGCTTTACGTTTTGCTTAAATGATACGGCCATTCCAGATCATATTGTCTGGAACGCAGCATCTGTTGTGTATGAGGACCTTCGGCTGCGTAATTCGTCCGCTATTCAGACATCCATCCCTACATAGCTCTTACCATCGATGAATAACTTCATTTCCTTCTACGCTGTCAGCTGATTAACAAGCACCCAGCAAATTCAACAACCCGAGACAGTTTTACGATTTACAACAATGGTATTAGATAATTAATATCCTGGGTTGGCATCACCGATATTATTTTGTCGCTTGACTACAAGTTAATGTAATCTTGGCGATGACAAGTTCAGCACGCCGAGATGAGTTTGCTCAGACACTCTGTAATTTCGAAGCTTGTTACACAACATAATGATGTCCCGACTTTCTTAAAATTAAATTAAATTACAATGGAGCCCATACTCCGGTGGCAATTTCCCTAAACATCCATCATCCCCCTTTTCTGCATCCACCTACATTTACCCTTTACAAATTTTAATTTTAAATTCTTTCAACGTTTTTGGTAAATTATTCATCATTTCCCTTGGTAACTTATTCCAATCCTTACCTAAAAAAGAGAATCTTCATACATCCTTGCGCCTGAAATTGAGTGCCATCTTGTGGTCATGGTCATCTTTTCCCTTCCATGCTTTACTTTTAATTCTTACACCAATATCTTTCCATGCCTCATCACCAATATACGCTTTGTACACTCCCATGAACCCTCTTCGGCCTCCTTCTGTCTTCCAATGAGTCCCATTCTAGCTCTTTTATCATATCTGTTACTGATTGCATTCTGCGATAATTTCCAGAAACAAATCTAGCAGCCCTTCTTTGCACCTTCTCCAACTCCTCAAAATGTGGGTCCCATACTACACTACCATATTCAAGCAATGGTATGACCAAAGTTTTGTAACCCAATTCCTTAACTTCTCTCGTACATCCCCTCATCACCCTCTCCAACAAATGCAGGATTTTGAAACCTTTTCCTACTACCTGTCCTATGTGATCTGCCCAGTTAAGCTTGTTATCAAATGTAATGCCAAGATATTTACATTTCAAGTCTTCAATAAGCAATTCTTTCCCCACCTCGTAATCATAATAACGTTAGAACCTTTTGTCAATAACACATTTTCAAAAAAATATGAAAGAAGGATCGTAGTTATTGTCTGTACAAGTGATAAGATTTTGAATTACCTACCTTACCTTATAATATTCAGTTTGATAACTTAGTAGAAACCTAACAGATTTGTCTCAAACGTTTCAATAACGCGTATGACGCCAGCAGAAATCATTGAGTAGAAAGAACTATAAAGTAATCAGAATACCGGCTTAGTATTGACTACAACCACACGACGGGTAATCAAATGCGACGGTATTCCCTCGGTGATGGTGAAGCTCGACACACCGGGTCACATAAATTGTGATACTGATGTTTCCGCTGCTTCTGGCTTTACGCGTCGTCGACGTCAAGATTATAGAGGCGGGAATGAACTGGAGGCAAGGAACGGGAAGGAATTCGGCCAAGGCCTTTTGCGTGAACCATCCCGACATTCACCTAAGCTGATTTGTGGAAACCATGGAAAACTCAAATCTGGATAGCTGGACGGGGGTTCAAACCCGCATCCTCCTGAATGCGAGGCCAGAGCGTCACTGTTCACCCAGCTCCTAACGTTTCCAGATCCACCGTACAATCCAGGGTGAAGCTAATTTTATCTTTTCCAGTATTTATCAACTCAAACTAAACAAGATAATTTGAATACTAAGAATCTCATTGACATAAAGTTTCGATTTTGGAAAATTCTACCTTATCTTTTCAAACAGTTAGTAGGTTTAACACGTATATTTTCAAGTAAAATTTTTAATTGCAACCTAAACCTAAAGACCTAATTTCTTATTCGGATTTTTATACCATTTCTAATTGTTACTTTAAGTCTCTTCACTAGTGGTGATTTAAACTGTGGTAAGATTGTGGGTGCTAACATCTATCTGTGAGCCGTCTAAGTTTAGAGAAATTCTATTATGTGTTTTTCTGGTTGTTTTGTGTTTTTCTAGTTGTAAAGAGGGATCCATACCAGCATTCCGAAAGATCAGAATTAAATCCCAAGAAACCGTAGTCAGAGGGTATTACACCAAGATAGAGATTCCTTCTCTTTCTTGTTCATGTTATGAATTCATATTCTGTTAGTACATTCATGACCATTGTAAACTATGGCATCTTACATTGATCTTCACTCACAGTAACTTGAGCTACAAATACGTCATACCTCTTCAGGAGACTGAGAATTTGGGACAACTGAAGAGTAATGTATTAATCATTTTGTTTGATTTTGGCGTTTATATCAAATTAAGATTTTTGTTTCTACAAAGATTTCTAAAATTTTACAGACTTTCATCAACGAACAGTTATAGTACCAGAAAAAATTACATATTGTTGTGAGAACATTGAGATATTCATATTTCGATTACAGTGAATAACTTCCACATTCCTTGCCAAAATATTGTATTTCTCTTAAGTTTTTAGTCTATTTTTCTATCATAACTACATCCTTGATAGCTAAAAAAAAGGAGAGAGACGTTGTTATTTGCAGAATATCTCAAAGAATTCAAATAACGTCAGCATAACCAGAGTGTGACTGTCACGAGGTATGTTCTGCTTGTAAAAATTATCTTACCTCTCCCTTTTTCACTGCTCACAAAGCTTAAAGATATCTTTTTTTTCTGTCCAATTGAAACGAGATGTTCGTACACAGAATAAGAGACTGACTTCCATCTGCAACTTTTTATTACGAGAAAGACACCAAATGTATCGAAAGTTAAGGAACCTAACGTTCATGAAGCCTGTAATGCTATTTATAAACATTTGTATAGAAAAAAAACTTTTAAAACCAAACGTACCTTTCAGGTACTACGAAGAACAAAATACAGCTCCGTGTTTGAGATGATAATGTTCAACAGTGTTAAATTTGATGATAACAAACATATTAAAATTTGATTAAATCTTCTCTGATTTCAAGCAGCATCAAAATATTACACTTTTGATGCGTTTACTTGCCTGTTTCTTTCATTTGGTTGAGTTTCAACTTTCATTTTGAATGTGAATGTATGGACCGCTCTAGTAAACCAATTATGGTTTTATTTTTTATTTTTTTAAAAATGTTCGCGTGGCTTGTAGTCTGGTGGCCGAGTTTCTACTGCCCACGTCTCTCGTATGTGCCAGGTCCCTAGACCATCAAACCGCGGGGAGGAGCTCAATGGAAACTGTGTGTAACACGCATAACCTATGATCTGTACGATAAGTGTATTTTGGTGTAGTTTATGAAGCGGGGGCTGTGGGCTGTCCCAACATTCACCGCCTATAAACCGTAATCAGGATGAACCGTATGTCCGGCGCGGGATTTGAACCTGGGCCTACGGTTCCTCCATGATGGCGCTTTCAAGCACGCAGCTACGCTGGTGGGTAGAAGTGAAGACACAGATTTAGACCTTCGAAACCGCACAATAATGTAATATTTTGATACGGCTGGCAACCTGTGAATATTTTATTAATACATAACGCTGTGAAACTCTTTGATGTTTCGTTGGTAAGCAGGAGAGAGGCACCAGGAACGAGCTCACTGGTAAGCCGCTTACGAACTCGAAGTCTGCCAAGAGTTGGTTGGGTCGCTGGAGTTGTGTCCAGTGCAGTGCCCTCCCTCTGCTCCCTCCCGCTCACAGTCCGGTTTAGGGAGGCAATATGTTATATTGAATTTCCAGCTGTGACCCGCGACTTCGTACGCGTGGACTAAAAATTTCATTGCCAGAATTGGATATAGAAAGTTGAAAAAAGATACGTAAAATATGTCCCAAACAACACCGAGTCGGCATAAATGACGGGAAATCCATCACTATATCATTCTACAGGTGAACCTGTCTCATGAAGAGAATTAATTTCCAACATATTTAAAAACAGAAAAACAAACGAAAGTGCGGGGATGCGGGGGTGTTTAACTGAGGGAAGCTATATTTCAGTTTGCTCTTTTCTTCTTTCTTCAGCATAAGCATCAAATTCTTGGGTTCTAATAACTTTAGCTGTTAGTGCTCTTCTAGAGTTACACCTCAGCCCAAGTTTACGCCCGCAAGGCAGGACAAAAAAGAAGATTGAATAAACTGGTGCAAGAGACTTTTAGGCAGACACAAAGTAATAGCATAATACAGAGCAAATCGACATCTATACCAAATAATAAGTTTTGTCTCTAAACGAAATTTACTATCAAATCATACACTAACAGACTGCGCGAGCAGCACAGCTTGAGCAACCGACGTAACATTACAGACTAACAAAAGCATTCGTTTATCTGTCACCATTTGATCTCAAAATTTCATGACTAAAACTGTTATTTATACTGAAAAAAACTTCCTGTGTCCTTCCTGCTGTTGAAGGCTTCCTCCTACTATAATCACTACACATTCAAGAATCCTTGTTCTTACTTCGTGGTAAAACAACGAAATTATACCGTACAAACAATAATTTTTCGCCAATTCTGGTAATATTTTTTTTTTTAAATGACGGTATTTACCTTACTATGGACCATTTCATTTCACTTACGTATAGTCCAGTAACGGGGTCGTAAAAAGGAGGTCTCACAAACATCACATCACGTAGAAGATTTATTTTCTTATCTTGTATATATTGGTGAGAGTATGCAGAAACCAAGTTTTCGACCTCCAACACCCTCGGCACAATTTTCTGTGGCCAAAAAACATCAAAATTTGGGTACTTTTTTCAGTTTTTCGTCTATAACTCCTTCCTGATAAGTCCTATCAAGAAATATTCTATTTTCAATTTGAAAGAGGACAAAATTTCCTACAACTTTTGTATTACAAACTTTTTTCTAAACTCAAAATTAAGCGAGCTACAGTTCTTCGAAAATCAGCCAAATTTCACACTTTTCCTAAAAGTTGGGTTTTTACCTAATTTGCAGCTCAAAATGACATGAAACCCCTGTATATATAACCGATATATATGTATTTCTGTATGACATAGTATATATATGTACTATACTTTGATTACTGATGGTCCATTCAATAATCATATAGCATTGTTGGCCGGGAGATCCCGAAGGATTGTTCGGCCGCCAGGTTACAGTGTTATGGATAGGCCGCGCAGTGCGCTTCTTGTAGCTATCTAACCTGACCAAGTACTAGTACCGCATATAGGGAACCTACAGCTTAAGGTGGAATTAAAACCACAGAATCGTTCTGGCTTTCTCCATATTACACAGCAAGCTGTGGCAGAGGTAATGCTCGGGTTAATGGCCTTTGAAAATTACTGCTGAGAACGGGATTTCGATCTTCAGTCAGATACCTTAACCACTGAGCTACCATTTCGTTCTATTACCTGATGGTATTTGTACCAGTTTGAAAAACGGATTTGCAAAACTGAAAACATAATGTTATGGCACAAAGTTTATTTATGCAGTCAAAATTAAGTCATAATAAGTAAAAAATTAGTCATAAATCCATTTCTTTTCCGTTTTAATGGATTGAAACAATGTGTTCCATTTGAATTTGTTCCGTACAACAATGGAAAAAAATTGTCGCTATATGAAGCATTTAAATCTCTTCAAGATACAACACCCAACACAAAAATTTTTGCTATGCACGGATGATTCCTCCTGCATAAGGTTATGTGGCATAGTAGTAAATACCTTGGCTGCTTCTGTGGAAAATATGAAGCCTATTTGACAACGAACTATAGATCCAACATCACAGTTATATTTGACGGATACCGAAGTTATGCTGCGCAGAGAGGAATAAAGTCATCTTAAATGATTTGTAGTTTGAAAACATCAGAAGCTTCAGCAGGCATCATTTTCAGTGAGGAAACAAGTGCTACAGTGACGCAGCAAATGAGAGCAGCAAGAACTGTGTAATGTTGATACTAATGCAAAAACTGAAAAAGGAGGCATCCAAGACCAACAGGCAAAACAAGATGCTGCTGGATTAATCGTTGACGCAGCAATTTCCCAAGCAGCAAAATTCGACAGTGTGATGATTCTAAGTGAGTATATTGGCTTTCTCATTTTGCTAATGGGCTTTGGTACCACGAGTTTGAACCCACACACATCCTCTTCATCCATGCATTTGCTGGATGTGATACAATATCAGCATATTTCGGCTATGGGAAAGAAAACTTCTACTGCATGATTCAATACCAACCATATCTGAAAGTAACATGCATGTTAACTTCTCAGAACTCTAGCCTCCAGAGAACATTTGGAGAACACGCAGGGGAACAGATCATCTTGGAACGGTACGGAAAAATTGCTTGTGGAACATTGGAAGGCTCAGATATGAAATGATTAAGAAATCTGCCCAAAAAATGCATTCAGACTAGCACGGTTGCCACCAAAATCAGATGCGGCAACGTTTCACTCAACATGCACGTTGTAACGAGCCACGCTGTCGCCACGTTACAAGGTGCATTTTTATTATATATGTAATAATATAAGAGTAATTTACATAAATCTTGGGCGACCACCTAAATAGATTTTTGTTGTAATTTTCTAAAGTACGCAAGATTCCAAGTGAGGACTGTAATGAAATGATGAACATACAGTGTATCTTGGTAAAGCGAATATTCAAGAATTATTGAGCTATGTAGGCTTGAAGCTAATCTTGGTGTTCCCGAGCCTTGGCGACAAGAAGTCGCGGATTTGGGATTTGCCAGACCACACACTCTGCTCCCTGGGGATGGGCGGTCAACAACGTCACTCTCCTGGCGGGAAAAGCCTGCCGTCCGAAACCCGAATGTTCCCTCGCCCCGGCGAACTTAGCCGAATATGTCCGACCTCTGTTAGATACTCTAGCCAAATCACATATCGAGGATATCACGTGACATTAGGTGCCGACCTGAAGATCCAATCAAAATGAGCGTATAACTCAAAATCCTGGGAATTTTTGTTGTATGTGAGCTTCGAGACTACAAATGGGCGGAGCGAGAAGTTTCCTCGTGGACCGAAGAGCGAGGAGCTGGAGATTCTGACATTCGATCTTCGAGTTCAAGCTATGCGGGTCTAGTTTGAGGTAGACTTGGAAAGTTGGCTTCTCTCGCCAAGTGCCGCCGTACGATTTCTGGCTGCCAGCTTGCCTTGCTGGAGCAAGCTTATCGCAGCAACACAGCCGGTAATGCGACGACGCACATTATCAGACCAGAGATGCCTGTAGCTGACATGTGAGATAGTCTCACATACCGTGGGTCCGCTGCAATCATCGCAGACATCAGACGCAGAACTACAATGGTAACTTATTACGACCAAGCCATCTGATTGTGCATTCCGTGAAACAGAACCCGTAAGCGACTTTGAGAGGATAGGTCCATGTTCTCACTTTGTAATTGTAAAATCCCCTGAGCTAGCGGCATAATTTGCCAGAACTAGTTATTTTCGAATGATATATTGTTCATTCTGGCGCCCATGATTTTCCTATTTTAACTGTAAAGTCACAGTATCATGATACCTTTGTCTGAGGTAGTCATAACTTGTATTTTTCATTGTTTCCAATTGTCATTATTTCTTGCATTTTGATTCTGAGATATATTTAAAAGTAAATATACAATTGTTTGCTTGCTCATGACGGCTAATTGTAACTCTGAGCGTTGCTTTTATGATTTTGCCAATTTGTGTTAATGTTAACGGTAAATTCGCTCAGACTTGTAATCGCCGAAAATAAATGTCATATTGTGACAATTTTTCCTAAATTCCAACTAACGTCGAGATTCTTGCAAAATTAATAAATTCTCACTCCTTCATAAAAATTAAAATTAAAAATCCACAATTATTAATCATAAAGGTATGAAAGATAATTGTTACGTAGTTTGCCCACCAAGGCATCCACCTCAACGTACCACCAAGTAAAGGTTGGTTGGGTCGAGAAACGTACCCATTGCCGTGAGGATGAAGGAAAGGCTCGTCCAGTCTTATTACAGTTACAATAATAAATGCATTCAGGAGGACGTCGGTTCGAATTCCCGTCCAAGCATCCAGATTTGGGTTTTCCATGGTTTCCTCAAATCACTCCAGCCGAATGCCGGGATGCTTCCTTCAAAAGGCCATGGCCGAAATCCTTCTCGTTCCTTGTCCCCAGTCCCATCGTGCCACTAATGAACTCGACGTCAACGAGGCGTAAAGTCATAAAAAAACAATAATAAAAGACGATGCACTTGAGTTTACTTCGAAGGTTGTATCATATTCCTTCCAGAAACCTAGTTCTCCTCAATGCAGCTGTCGCTAATCAGGACTGAATTGTTCAGCTGCTTGCAAAAATTGCTCTCACCTGCCTCGTGAAAGCGTTCCTGGAATGTAGTAGATGAAGGAGAGGAAGATTTCTTCGACCTCGAGGAAGCTGTTCCTGATGCAATGGATGAAAGAGACAAAATTCATTGATAAGCCGGGACAATCCATACGGAAAAGAAATTTATTTATGACCATTTTTTTAACTTACTAGCTAGTACCCACGACTTCGTTCGTGATTGTAAAGAATTCATACTGACAGCTATAGACATCTAACCACCATAGTGCACGATGGGAGACTAGATACTATTACCACACACAAATACCAGTCTTCTGCGCTATGTAGTTCCGGCAGCAAAGTAAAATTTACGGATACACACAAGTCTTTGGATGAAATACGAAAATATTCAGGGTCAACCAATTTCAAACACCATATCTCACACACTCCCACAGTTACCGAATTTCGGCCAACGTTGTGATCGATGGGAGACTCTGTGTTACTACCACACACAAACGCCAGTGATCTGCGATTGATAGTTTTCACTTAAAAGTGATACACCGTGACACATGCGTCTTTTGCAGAAATATGAAATTGCCGCAGGTCGACCATTTTCATCCCCCATATCTTCCACACCCCCATAGCAACAGACATCTAACAACCATAGTGCACGACAACAGACACGATTCTACTACCACACATAAACACCAATGCTCTATGCTATGTAGTCGTGGCAGAAAAGTGAAATCTGCGGAGACACATGCCTTTCGTCGAAATACGAAAATATCCTTTGTCGGCCACTTACAACCACCAAATCTCCCACACAACCACATTTTCTGAAATTCGGCCGCTGTTGTGATCGAAAGGTGACTCTGTGTTACTACCGCACACAAACGCCAGAGATCTGTGATCGATAGTTTTCGCTGAAAAGTGATACACCATGACACTTTTGTCTTTGGCAGAAATATGAAATTGCCATAGGACGACAACTTTCAACCCCCATTTCTCCCACACCCCCATAGCTACCGACATCTAACAACCATAGTGCACTACATGAGATACGATTCTACTACCAAACACAAACACCAATGCTCTATGCTATGTAGTTGTGGCAGAAAAGTGACATATGCGGAGACAGTCGAAATACGAAAATATCCTTGGTCGGACACTTACAACCACCGTATCTACCACAGTACCACAGTTTCTGAAATTCGGCCGCTGTTGTGATCGAAAGGTGACTCTGTGCTACTACTACACACAAACGCCAGTTATCTGTGATCTATAGTTTTCGCTGAAAAGTGATACACCATGACACTTTTGTCTTTGGCAGAAGTATGAAACTGCCACAGGTCGACCACTTTCAACCCCCATTTCTCCCACACCCCCATAGCTACCGACATCTAACAACCATAGTGCACTACATGAGATACGATTCTACTACCAAACACAAACACCAATGCTCTATGCTATGTAGTTGTGGCAGAAAAGTGACATATGCGGAGACAGTCGAAATTCGAAAATATCCTTGGTCGGCCACTTACAACCACCGTATCTACCACAGTACCACAGTTTCTGAAATTCGGCCGCTGTTGTGATCGAAAGGTGACTCTGTGCTACTACTACACACAAACGCCAGTTATCTGTGATCTATAGTTTTCGCTGAAAAGTGATACACCATGACACTTTTGTCTTTGGCAGAAGTATGAAACTGCCACAGGTCGACCACTTTCAACCCCCATTTCTCCCACACCCCCATAGCTACCGACATCTAACAACCATAGTGCACTACATGAGATACGATTCTACTACCAAACACAAACACCAATGCTCTATGCTATGTAGTTGTGGCAGAAAAGTGACATATGCGGAGACAGTCGAAATTCGAAAATATCCTTGGTCGGCCACTTACAACCACCATATCTACCACAGTACCACAGTTTCTGAAATTCGGCCGCTGTTGTGATCGAAAGGTGACTCTGTGCTACTACTACACACAAACGCCAGTTATTTGTGATCTATAGTTTGCGCTGAAAAGTGATACACCATGACACTTTTGTCTTGGCAGAAGTATGAAACTGCCACAGGTCGACAACTTTCAACCCCCATTTCTCCCACACCCCCATAGCTACCGACATCTAACAACCATAGTGCACTACATGAGATACGATTCTACTACCAAACACAAACACCAATGCTCTATGCTATGTAGTTGTGGCAGAAAAGTGACATATGCGGAGACAGTCGAAATACGAAAATATCCTTGGTCGGACACTTACAACCACCGTATCTACCACAGTACCACAGTTTCTGAAATTCGGCCGCTGTTGTGATCGAAAGGTGACTCTGTGCTACTACTACACACAAACGCCAGTTATCTGTGATCTATAGTTTTCGCTGAAAAGTGATACACCATGACACTTTTGTCTTTGGCAGAAGAATGAAATTGCCACAGGTCGACCACTTTCAACCCGCTTTTCTCCCACACCCCCATAGCTACCGACATCTAACAACCATAGTGCACTACATGAGATACGATTCTACTACCAAACACAAACACCAATGCTCTATGCTATGTAGTTGTGGCAGAAAAGTGACATATGCGGAGACAGTCGAAATTCGAAAATATCCTTGGTCGGCCACTTACAACCACCATATCTACCACAGTACCACAGTTTCTGAAATTCGGCCGCTGTTGTGATCGAAAGGTGACTCTGTGCTACTACTACACACAAACGCCAGTTATTTGTGATCTATAGTTTGCGCTGAAAAGTGATACACCATGACACTTTTGTCTTGGCAGAAGTATGAAACTGCCACAGGTCGACCACTTTCAACCCCCATTTCTCCCACACCCCCATAGCTACCGACATCTAACAACCACAGTGCACGACAGGAAAGACGATTCTACTACCACACACAAACACCAAAGGTCTGTGTTATGTAGTTGTGGCAGGAAAGAGAAGTATACGGAGATACGAATTTTTGGTCGAAATACGAAAACGCCCTGCACTGACCAAATTTAATCATGATATCTCCCACATCCCCACAGCTATCGGCATTCGGCCAACGTTGTGCACGACAGGAAACTCCATGCTACTTCCACCCACAAACATCAGTGATCTGTGCTAGGTAGTGGTGGCTGAAAAGTGAAACATAGGAAAAAAACACGTCTATTTTTATATATATATAAGATTTCGAAATTATTATGACTTTATAACTTTGCGTCATAACATTATGCATTGTTGTTCGCTCTATTATCTTCAGTAATAGAGCGATCTGGTAGCTCAAGGCGTCTGCCTGGAGATCGAAATCCCGGTCTCAGCAATGATTTTCAAAGGCCATTAACCCGACCTTTACCTCTGCCACAGCTTGCGGTGTAATATGGAGTAAGCCAGAACGATTCTGTGGTTTGGATTCTACCTTAAGCTGTAGGTTCCTTATATGCGGTACTAGTACTTGGTCAGGTCAGATAGCCACAAGAAGCGCACTGCGCGGCCTATCCATAACACTGTAACCTGGCGGCCGAACAATCCTTCGGGATCTCCCGGCCAACAATGCTATATAATTATTGAATGGACCATCAGTAATCAAAGTATAGTACGTATATATACTATGTCATACAGAAATACATATATATCGGTTATATATACAGGGGTTTCAGGTCATTTTGAGCTGCAAATTAGGTAAAAACCCAACTTTTAGGAAAAGTGTGAAATTTGGCTGATTTTCAAAGAACTGTAGCTCGCTTAATTTTGAGTTTAGAAAAAAGTTTGTAATACGAAAGTTATAGGAAATTTTGTCCTCTTTCAAATTGAAAATAGAATATTTCTTGATAGGACTTATCAGGAAGGAGTTATAGACGAAAATCTGAAAAAAGTACCCAAATTTTGATGTTTTTTGGCCACAGAAAATTGTGCCGAGGGTGTTGGAGGTCGAAAACTTGGTTTCTGCATACTCTCACCAATATATACAAGATAAGAAAAAAAATCTTCTACGTGATGTGATGCAAGTGAGAACTACCCCGTTACTGGACTAGTAGTAGTTTAGCTCTAACATATATGCCGATGGTCGTTTTAGGCCACTTTTGACGCGAAGTCATATGAAGGGTCATTGAATTGGCTGCACATGATTATGAAGTACCTATACTACATTGTCCCAGGTTTTTCTGTTGGGCGGCCCCAGAATAGTCTATTGCTTCTTCGTTCCTTCGCCAGTGCCTGAATTTTCTCATTTCCGATATGCCACAGTGAGCTATCATTTAGACCCATTGTAACTGCTGTTTTCTGTTCTTTATACGATGGATCCTCAACGTATATGCTGACAGAAAGTGGACAGTGCACAATGTAATTATGAACCTGGTAGCCGTTAATAAGCAAATTAATATTTTTATTGTTAGAATAGGACTATTCTTGCTTTAGTTTCGATTAAATTCTTCGTGCCGTTCCTGTTCTTGTTCTGGAATGTTTAACACCAAAAGTCATGACTGACACCGTACTTGGTGAGGCCAGCTGCCAACCTTATTTTCAACAACTTATAATTTCGTAATATTCTGGCTTCTCATCATAATATAATAGTTACAGTCCCATAGTTCTTCTGTCTACGTATTAAGTTCATATTTTGCTAAGCTTTGTTAATTTTGCATGAGTTTTTGCAGTACAGTATTAACACAACCCGACAGCAAAGCAAAAAACATTAACACACAACTCCAACGATTTAGTTTAAGTTAAATCTTATCTATTTCATCAATTTCTCATTTTTAGTAAAATGGTTTCCAGATATATCAAGATTTTTTAGAAAATAAGAGGAAGTTTTGCTGAAATAATAAATGGCATTACAACGCATTCAACCTACGCCCAACGTGTTAACTGCATGGAGTACGATAGTGTGGCCACATTATCGAGATTGTTATAACTTCCTCTGGCAGAAATAGACTCAAGAAAATATTTTCGATGGATGCCTTACGACAAGCGTTAATACTCATGGAACAATTGCGCTGTTTGCGTAAGATGTCTTGTACTTACCGTATCGAGATAGCTTCGTTTAGCTGAAAATAACAAGTATTCCCTACGTACAAGTATGTTGAAATTTTGCTGTAATGTTTGTCATTTCCGTGCTTTACTGAAAAGGCTATCTGATGTCGTAAAATATAATCGCAAATAAATGAAATTTATTCCCAGCAGGGACCTAAGAAAACTGAATTGGAAATAAGTGTCACCAAAAAGTGAGGGAAAATCATAGTAGGTTATTGTGAAAAACTATAACAGTTTTTTGATATTTTTCTGGTGTTATTAATCATTATTCGTTTGTTACAATTCCCTAATATTCTAGGGCTAATACTGGTCCTCTTAAATGAAGGCGACCACAATCATTATGTAGGTCCTGTTCGTTAGTGGTTTTTCATATAGTGATTGCGTAGGATGCAATGTAATTCGTACAGAAGAGACACTGCTTTACACTGAAGTTGTCACTTGACTCAGGTAGCGCGGCACGTTGCCACTAGAGGCGCTGCCTGCACTCCATTCACCGCCGTAATGTCTCCAAAGCAAGTCACGGTGTGAGTAAAGCTTCTTAAAGTGTCTGGAAGTCAAGAAACTGCTGGTGACAGAGGTGATTTGCAACAAACTTTTCGTTTCCCGGTGCATCAGCGTAGCTAATGAGACGAGATTACGGAAAACCTGCAGACATCACTATTATTCCAGTTCAAATATATTCATAAGAGAGATATTTCAACAGAACATTAGTAGCACGTCGTAAGCCTCAGTTAAATTCTAGTGGAGGAAGAAAGCAAGTCTCTATCTCTGTAACGATAATATTCCTTCCGAGTGAATATTGAATTTGGGTCACGATCACATTGCTTTTCTCCAAACACACTGCAATACAGGAACACCTCAGGGTGCTCCATACCTTCTACGCATGTCTCTAAGAAAATCCGAAAACCAAATGACAGCGCAAGTATAGAGAGATTAGTATAAACCTTAGCAGACATATGGTATGTGGTGGGTCAGACGGCAGTGGGTTAACGCGCTAGGTAGCGGCGGCAGCGCCACGTTGTAGCTTGCGGCGTTAGTGCAAGCTTTCAAATCTGTTGTACGTGACCCTATCCATAAT
>JARYHS010007708.1:0-34682 GCA_031002005.1 Vandiemenella viatica
GCGCACCACATTTACACTGGCACGAGCATGTCGTGCTCGTGCCCGTTTCTACAACGGCCGTCTGCGTAGCAACGCTCTCCTTCCTGACGGGAGTTGATAACGTTTTGGCGAAACTAGTGGCGAAGACCGGTGGCGCCAGCGCCTTGAACCGTTTCTTCGCCTCGCCAAAGGATATTCTTTCCTTAGTCTTCAACTCCTGTACCTTCTTTTCTTCAAGGTACACTCGACACTCCCTGCTCCAGGCTGGATGAGACCCGGAGCAGTTGACACACACCTGTGGGAGGGTACAACTACTGCCTGGCTCGTGTGCAGCCTTTCCACATTTCCCACAGGTGGGGTTGCCCTTACACGTCATTGTCGTATGCCCGAACCGTTGGCACTTAAAACAGCGCATAGGGTCCGGGACATACGGACGGATATTAAGATTTAAATAGCCGGCCTTGATGGCTTTGGGCAACGCTGGAGTGTCGAACGTCAGAACGAAGGTGGCAGTCTTTTCAAGATTGCCGTTAACCCTTCGTTTTATCTGCCTAACCTCGACCACATGTTCGATTGACCATTCCTTAAGGAGTTCCTCGGGCTCAATATCGATAAGGTCGCGGCACGTGACCACGCCTTTACTCGAGTTAAGTGTTTTGTGGAGTTCGCACTTTACTGCGAACTCCCCGAGCTTCTCGGACTTAAGGAGAAGGACAGCCTGCTTATGGGTAGATGTCTCCAAAAGCAGGGTCCCGTTCCTCAGCTTCTTGACTGATTTAAGGGTCCCAGCAAGACCCTCCAAACCTTTTTGAATATAAAAGGGGGACACCTTCTCGAAGGATCCCTCCTTCCGTGACATTATAATGAAGGCATTGTCTATTACAACGTCCTTCCTGTAACTGCATCCATTTTTCTGGGGGAGGGCTGTCAACCCTCGCCCGCTTGTTAGAACTGGGTGTATTTTTATTAGCCTGCGACACACCCGGGCCGCAGGGGTTTTTGTTTTGCTTGTGAGAAGGAATTTTGGTCCCACGAGTAAAACAATTTTAAACAGGAATGCTTATTACAACAGGGGTGCGCAGGTGCCCCTGAGGTTGCACGTTAGCGAGTGAATTCCCTCTCCACCCATTCACCTCCTCGGCACGTGGCTGACCTTGAGGTTGAGGGGTTTTTTATAGAGGTTTTTACCGTCCTCGCGATCCGGGCGATGAAGCCAAGATCCCCGTTCTCCTAGGCACACAACGTTCCACCGCCACGCCCTACGGTGGTCGTTGAAGCATGGTAGGAGTTTACGGTGTGGGAAACTTGCGGCGCTCACAACTTTCCAGCTCGGGCACCGCGGGTTCGCCAAACCCGTACCTGGCACTTGCGTACCAGGCCCCTGCGGGGTCAGAGAGATTCACCCAGTCCCAGATACTCCTACCAATGGAGATAATAACGCCAGTGAAGATATGGACACCTCAGAGAATACTAATACCACACACACTCAAACACAAAAGGTCGAAGCGCAGACACAGACTACAGAGGATGAGTTTCCTGAACTAGATGAGGCTGAAAAACAAGCAATCCTACGGGAATGCCGCCAGTAACCGGTGGCTGGCCATACAGGTGTAAACAAAACAATAGAGAAGGTGAAAAGATACATTCAATGGAAGGGTATGGAACAGGATATCAGAGAATACATTAGGAAATGTCATAGCTGTCAACAAAATAAATTAACAACGCGCAACACACAAATGCCGCTTGTGCTAACCCAAACACCAGAACAAGTCTTTGAAAGATGTGCTATCGATATCGTGGGGCCGTTCCCCCTTTCTCACCAAGGTAACAAATACTTACTCACCTTCCAAGATAGTCTATCGAAGTTTATGGCCGCGGTTGCTGTTCCCGCACAAGACTCGCGCACTGTTGCCAAAGCTCTTGTCGAGGAAATCATACTACGCTACGGGATTCCATCACAAATTTTATGTGATAATGCGGGAAATTTCATTAGTGACACCCTAAAACAAGTGTGCCAACTTCTAAAGATAGAGAAAATTCACACCTCAGCATATTCACCACAGTCCAACGGTTCGCTCGAAAGACAACATCGCACTATCGCAGAATACCTTAGACATTACGTAGATAACGATCAGCTGGACTGGGATTCCTGGGTCCCATTTGCCATCTTTGTAATAAATACTAATATCCACTCAGCTACAGGTTTCTCACCTTTTGAACTATTCTTTGGACGCGTGCCTAATATACCGGGCATTCTGCAAAAGACCCTACCGAAGTTGTTTACTCGTATGAGGACTACGCTACAGAGCTAAAGGCTAGGCTACAAAGTTTGCACAAGCGAGCCAGAGAAATTAACAAAGAGGTCAAGGAGAAAAATAAGGAATACTTTGATAGAACCCAAAACGCCGTTGAATTTAAGGTCGGGGATAAGGTTCTCCTCAAGGACGAATCCATCCGCAGGGGACGAAGCCAGAAACTAGGAACCCTTTTTGTTGGCCCATATAAAATATTGGAGCTTGATCTACCGAACGTAGTTATCCAAAGGGGGCGTTATAAACGGGAAAAGGTACACGCTAATCGTTTGAAACCATATAAATAATCATTTTAGTCTTTGACCCCGCAAGCATAACCTAATAGCAGTGTCCAAGCCATGCAATTAATGGAAAACGGGACTCCGATACGATTGATAGGACAGAAGTTATTAGTAAACACAGCCACGTGGCCTGTATGTCAACAAACGCACGTGACCTCACACGTCACAGATAACAGCGTCGAGCCGAGATGGCTGCGGGGCTCACGTTGCGTTCCGCAAGCGATAAGCGAGGCCGCCTCTGATATCACAGTACACCAGTGGGCCGGCTGAGCTCGACTCTGATAAGGCTCCGCGTACTCGCCCAGGCGAGCGGTAATATCACGAAACCTTTCGTCCCGAACTAACACACAGTACACGCATTTCCAACATTTCGCGTACTATACTAGTATAATATTCTATAAGGAATTTACACAGGGGAACTTCTAAGGGATTTTCTTCTATTTTTGCAGATGATTTGGCTACGCTACCTCCTGATATTCCTTCCTCCGGCCGTTGCACTCCAAGATTTTCAAGTGGAGAATTACGCGCACTCACCTGGTCTGTACTACGATTACCGCCAGCGTATACAACTATCAACGGTCTCTTGGCGGATTTTGAGCTATTTCAACTTAGGAGAACTCCAGGAGAAACTGAATGAGGTAGAACATTATTCAACGAAATCTATAGCGTTTTGCAAAACAAATTAGCGGAACTCAACCTGTCAGTGGACGAGTGTAATGAAATGGCTTTAGAACTACTATGGCACATAAACAACATCAAACACTCCCAGAAACTAATAGGACAATTAACAAGTCATCAGCCAAGCCGCAGGATGAGGGGGGTGCTAAATTTCATAGGCGAGATCGCTCAGGTACTTTTTGGTGTCGTAAGCGATAGCGATTTTGAGTACTACAAATCCAAGATAAACACAGTAGAGACTGAGCAGCTGAAACTGCTAAAACTTAACAAAGAGCAACTCACAATTGTGAAAACATTTTTGTCGAACTTCAATCATTTCAGTGGCGAGTGTAAGCCTAAATCAGGAAGTTCTAATGAATGGCATGAGAAAAATGCAGCGTTATGTCCAAAATTTTTCTAATCATACTGATATCGCCGTTCGACGGTTGTCAATAATGGTCGCAAGCAATGAACATTTAATTCGAGCAGTAGCCATTCTCCAGGGCATCCAACGGGAGTATGATCTCTTAGTCAATGCTATTGTTAATTCCCAAAGGGGATTGCTTCAACCACACCTTATTAACCCGGTACAAGTTGTTCAGTATTTGAATCTAATTAGGAACGACATCGGGGACAAGAAGTTTCCGATTCCGTTGACTGAGGAAAATGGTTACTTGCTCCTGAGAATAATTGATATCGATGTATTCTTGTACAAAAATATTTTGACTTATGTGTTAAATGTACCTTTAGCTGAAAATAATGAATTCAACCTATACAGAATACTTCCGTTACCTATAGAAGTAAGTGAACAAGGTCACTACTTGTTTTTACAAGCTGAGAAAGAATTCTTATTGATTGATCAACCCAAAGACTTTATGCCAAACTAGACAGTGAACAATTAAAATGTAAACAAATGACAGACACTTTAAGTATTTGTAAACAAAATTTCATATTGCAAGCTACCCAAGATGGTTCCCCTTGCGAGGTGCAACTCTTACAACCAATTCGAGCGATTCCTCCTGATTGTGTAAGGAAAGTAGTCGCTCTGAATCACAGCATCTGGACCGCCCTTGGCCATAATGAATGGATTTTTGTTGCCCCAAGAGATGAGGGCTTAACTATTTTATGCAATAACGGGCATCCCACAGACGTCATATTTAAGGGGACCGGGAAGTTAAAGTTTTTCAACAAATGCCGAGGTTATGGGGCCCAGATGCTCATTCAGTCAGAGTTAACCCTCAGAACCAATGTAACCAGTCAAGATATAATTCCTAATTTTAAGTTAGAGTTAGATTGTTGTGTAGTGAATAGTGAAAAACTCAATATTACCGACCTCCCGTTAAATTGGAACATTGAACCTGTTGGTAAACACCTCAGTGATTTTACAGTAGCCGGTTACAAAATTGAGGAGCTACAGGAGGAAATATCTAAACAAGAACAATTCAAAACAAATTCATACCATATGTCGACATACTCTATTATTTCTTATGTTAGCATAATTTGTATAGCTGTAATTGTCATCTTCTGCATCTGTAAACATTGCAAGACGTGCCGAGAGTGTTTCAAATATATCTGGCGCAGTACAGATCAGTGCTGTAGCAGGATTTGTATTAATAATACAGTCTTGACGCCATCTAACGTAACAGAAGTAAGGCATGTTCGGCATGTGAAGTCCAGACGACCTCTACATAGGGATGTGGAGATACAAACAGATGAAGAAGATGACATTGTAGTTTTTGAGCGTGAAGATACAGTGCCTCAGCGTAGTCTGGAGGTACCAGATCCTGAACCACGAACCTCCAGATCACGCAGGCGTTGAGCATAAGTAAGGAATTCTTACTATGGGGGTAGTATGAACTTAGCAACATATTTAGTAGATTATAAAATTCTATGATTATAAGTGTTGTAGATTTTAGTTCTTGTTAATTTTTCATTTTTGAATTGACACTTGCGGAAGATTTTTCGTCTTTAAAGACAACGAAAAATCTTTTCCACGCGGCGGAGCTGTCGCGGTAGCTGATTTTTGTATAGATTTTAGTATAGGGTTTAGCGGTAATGAAGGCGGAGTGCTTCCAAGCCAACGCAGTAGTGTGCTAATTACACCGCTCATATACGACACCAGGCTCAAGGCCGCTGATCTTGCGGTCCGTACTGTGGGAAACTCAGCCAACACGGCTAGTACACGAGGCTTACACACTATGAGCACGTGAACCACACGCGTGTTCATAGTGACAAACAGCCAATGAGAGGAAGGCTTTCCCCACCTTCCGGAATCGAGGGCGCCTTTTTTGCTCGCACGATTCGCGCAGTCCGGGATGTGAAATTTCGTGGGGCAGACCTGTTACCATCCAATTAGGCCGTTTTAGGCATTTTTTCCTATCATTCTCCTTCTGCTGGCTTGGAATGCATACTGCATTGATCGGATCCTATGGTCCATTATTCCAATATCGGGAAACACCGATTTCATGTACCAGCATCTTGTAACTGTACCACACGGCCGCTTTCACAATAAATCAAGTAGCCACAACTCTTCGTATCATTTCAAGGAGCCCCTACATCCTGATTTTATGCAAATTAAGTCTCTGTGCATGTACTTTTTCCTAGCCAGGAGCTTACAGATGCCGACTGGAAACCCGAAGTACCTCAGCCGACAGTAAGTAGACGCTAGGACGGACCCACAGTGGGTAAGTTCGGCTCTCGCTCGGTCAACACGCGACACTGCTACAAATAAGGAACTGGGTCCTACCATATACAACAGAGAAGAAATCAAAGGAAGTAGACTGGAACGAGTTCACTAGGCTAGTCCATAATGGAATCAGACCCACATACAATGTGACATCAAAAGAACAGCAATAAGCCATTTCAACAGGGTGCTATCGGAAGCAGACAAGAGAGCGTCCACAACAGTAGCACACCCACCATACACGGAAGAGCTACCGCCAGAAATTGAAAACCTTCGATATCTAAAAAACACTGCAAGGAAGTTATGGCAGCCCTTTCGCGATCCACAGGACAAACGGAGATATAAGCAACTCATAAATGAATTAAAAGGATGCATGGCAGAACAAAAATCAGCGAAATGGGAGGCCAGGATGTCACAACTCACATTAAACAATAGGGACGCCTGGCAGCTCGTGCGAGCCGTTAAAGCACCAAGGGATCCAAATAAAGCAATCAACGGGCCAACAGGACCAGTATTGCAGCAGGTAGCCAAGGCAGAAGTGTTGGCAGAATACTTCGCCAGCCAGCACAAGGAAGTAGAATATGACCTAACTGAAGCGGGAAAACGCGCAGCCAATGACATAACAAGCACTGCGCAAACCATAATGACCGAACAACCAGAGGACGAACCGGAACTAACAACACCAGCCGAAGTCCGGAAAATAATAAAAAATCTTGCCAAAAACAAAGCCCTAGGAGCTGACAAAATCTCCAATCAACACCTCAAGAGCCTACCAACAAAAGGGAAAGTACTCCTAACCAGAATCTGTAACGCCCGCCTCCTACAGAGATACTTCGCGGAAGCGTGGAAAGTCGCGAAGGTCACGGCCATCCCGAAGCTCGGAAAAACCCAGCGAGAGCCATCACATTATAGGCCAATTAGCCTATTCCCCTCCGCTTCAAAAGTGCTGGAGCGAGTAGTGCTCAAACGAATAAACAGCACTCTAGAAGCGGAAAAAAACCATCCGCAAGGAACAGTTTGGCTTCCAAAGCAGAGTCAACTCCTCCGATTGACTGAAGACGTCTCCCGGGGATTCAATCTAAGTATGTCGACGGCGGCTGTATTCTTGGATATTGAAAAAGCTTACGACAAGGTATGGCACGCCAATCTTATCACCAAACTAAGAACACAGACAACCGTACGACACAGTTACGTTCAGTTGATCGGAAGCTACCTGGAGAACAGACGGTTCTATGTTTCAATTGACGGCCAAAAATCATCTACACACCCCATACCAGCCGGCATACCCCAAAGATCACCTTTAGCGCCAATACTATTCAAGGTCAACGTCAACGACATTCCAACACCACCCTACGTAGAACTGGCACAATTTGCAGATGATACCACCATTTACACAACTAGCAGGAGGCATGACCTCAACATCAGCCACCTGCAGCACGGCCTCGACCAATTAGAAAGATGGTGCCGTATCAACAAGGTTAAAAAATCAACCCAAACAAATGCGCAGCCATTTATTTCACACGGAAACGACCAATAATTGACCGCAAACTTAAAATCATGGGACAAGACATAGAGTGTTCAGAAGAAACAAAGTATCTAGGGGTGATATTAGATAAAAAGCTTCTGTTCCGCAAACACATATTAGACAGACGGAAACAGGGCACAGCAATATTAGCAAGCCTGTTCCCAGTACTCTACAGCTCGGACCTAGCCATTCAAGCCAAACTCAGGATTTATAAATCAATCATCCTCCCCTACTTACTCTACGGATGCCAAGTATTGGGATGCTGTTCCCCAACTAACCTAAACCAACTCCAGTTACTGCAGAACAGATGCCTGAGAGTTATACTAAGGGCCTCAAGATACACGCCAACCGACGCCCTTCACGAGCAAGCAGACGTGAGCCCCATTTACGTAGAAATATTTAACCAGACAGACAAATTCTATAATCGAATGGAGCAATTCAGAGAAACAGACGAAAGGCTCCATACCATTGGCACAACTATGCCAAGGCACTGGCACGCCTATAAAGTGCCACTAAGCATTATATATCAGGCAGAATGAAACTGATATGACTATAAGAAAACTGTAGGGGTTTTTCACATAAGGTCGTCTTTGACGAACCATAGCCATGTTTTCCCCTCAAAGAGCAATAAAAAGAGTCCCCAAAACAAACCCATCCTATACAGAGAGACACGTAAAGTAGAGCTACCTTGGTAGCGGAGACACAAAAAACATCGCATCCGCCGAAGGGAACAGCATGCTGTCCACAGCAAGGGCGCTTCAACCACGCAGATACTCAAGGCAACCAGCTGGGGAGAGTCGTCCAGCTGCTTACGCAGCTGATCACGACGATGATCCCCAACTATCATACGAACCCTATGGGGGTTTTGACATAAGGGCGCCTAGGGCCGCAAAAGCGAAATAAACAGAGTCCCCGAAATAGCCTATCCCATACAGAGTCACATTAAGTAGTGTTGCTCCGGCAACGGAACTTTTTCACAAACATGCCGTTGAGGCAGTGACACAAAAAAAAAAAAAAAAAAAATCCTACGCTGGGGAGAACAACAACAGCGGCGGTAACACCGGTCGACGGTCCAAAGCGAACCGCGACGGCAAAGCAGTACGCCACTCACCATCATAGACGTCAAGCGGACTGCATTTACTCCGAACGCTTAGGTTTAAGCGTCATCATGCAGCTACTACAACAGCAGACCACGTTACTGACAGAAGTCATAACGAATTATGCCAACAAACCGGGAACGACACGCCCGAAAGTGCCATATAAAGCAAGGACAACCTCTCATTGATCTGGAAGGAGATGCGACCAAAGTTGCAAGAACTTCCCCACACTCTGGGCGAAAAGCTGAACCAGAAGATTTAGTGTCAGGCCGAAAAGCAAATTTGTCTAGGACTGTAAAGCAAAGTTGTCGTCAGTCTGCTGTGAGCGGTCTCTCCTGGTAGGGGAGCGCTCGGGACCGTGTGGCCACTGTCGGAATTAGGCGACGAGGAGACACCACTGTTGCCAATTGCCCTCCTACATTTAGGGATTTACCGCTCCACGGCCCATGTTGTTGTTGTTGTTGTTGTGGTTTAAGAGCGCGTCGACGCCGAGGTCATTAGCGCCCTAACAACGACCGGCTTAGCAATGTAGCTTAAAATCCATGTTCTACCCTCTGTATGGCCGACTGTAGAGGGGTCGGCCACACAGACGACAAATAGAGTAAAATGCTAAAATGTTGGCTGTAAAGGAGCCATTAAAATACAAACATCACAGCTCATGTCCGGCTGGCTGTAAAGAGGCCAGCCACACATAAAAACATAAATCTATTAGTAAAACGAAAACAAATGAGACAAAACAAAACAAGAGCTATGTACATGGATGAGTGGCTGTAAAATGGCCAATGATCCACCTAAAGAGATTAGGCCGGTCTTCCCAAAATTTTTGGGATCAGACCGCCCAATACACAGAATTTTAAAACTTTTGCCACATTGCTAGCTTCATTACTTAAAATAAGGGACAGATCGTTGGCTAGGCCAACGTCGGCCCTTAAGTCAAAAAATAAAACACAATCTGTTAAAATGTGGCGTACCTTTGACGGTACGCCACAAGCATCACATTCCGGTGGGTCCTCCCGGCGAAGAAGAAAGCTGTGCGTCAGAGGACAGTGCCCTATACGGAGGCGTGTAAGGAGAACCTCATCCCTCCACGCCCGCTGGAAGGAGCTGCTCCACGGCTGAACGGTTGGTTTGACCAGCCGGAGCTTGTTATGCTCAACTTCCAACCACTGCCTCTGCCAAACATCAAAAACAAATCTCTTCGCCGCCGAGGCAAGGTCTGACTTTGGGACCGGTTCAAAGTCGGTTCTGACCTTGTCGCAGGCTAACTTGGCAGCTATATCAGCTACCTCGTTCCCCCGGATTCCCACATGGCCCGGTACCCAGCAGAATAATACCTCCTTTCCACGAGATTGGAGGGAAAGGAGGGCGTCCTGGATGTCCTGGACTAGACGATCTGCAGAATACATGTTTCCTATGGCCTGAATACAGCTGAGGGAATCACAGCATATGAGGTACTTCATATCACGGTGGGCCTTCATATGCTGGTACGACTTTAGCACGGCGTAGCACTCGGCAGTAAAAACGCTGCACCTGCCGTCAAGTTTATATGTGTAAGTCGCTCGAGGGAACACTACTGTTAGCCTGCATAGACCCATCCGTAAATACCGGGGTAAAATTATGATACTGGTTTAAGACATCTCTAAAAATTCTGATAAAAAAATTATCCGCCGTACACAGCTTGTTGTGCCGCAATAATTCTAAAATCGTTCTGGGCCTCTTTAAAAGCCAGGGAACAGATTTACTCCAACCCTGGTGATAAAAAGAAAGAAGCTCGAAACCGTATTGTTCTAAATTAGCCTTTGTATGGTAGCTGAACGGTTTAGTGGCTCTATGCCGATTGATATAGAGCCGTACGTAGTTGGGGTGCAGAACTATGTCGTAGACGGGACTGCCAGGTGTTATGGCAACATGTAGGAAGTGTCGCACCATGAGGAGTCGCCGGCGGATGGTTAGCGGCGGCTCGCCCGAGTCAGCATAAATGCTGACAATGGGGCTGGTGCGATATGCACCCGTGGCGAGCCGAATTCCTGCATGGTGGACACTATCTAGTATACGAAGATAACTGTCCCGTGCCGAACCATAGACAATAACACCATACTCCAACCGCGACCGTACAAAGGCTCTGTAAAATTGTAGCAGGCAGGAGCGGTCAGCGCCCCATGACCTGCCACACAGGCATTTTAAAACATTAAGAGCTTTAGAGGCTCTAGCTTTCACATCTTTAAGATGTGGTAGCCAGGTTAGCCTAGTGTCTAAAATGAGGCCCAGAAACCGAACAGTGTCAGTAAAACGTAAAACGGTGTTCCTCAAGGCACTTGTAAAAGAGTCCTACTACGAATAAACAGTACACACCGGGTTTTCTCGGCAGAGAAACGAAAACCGGTGTGCACTGACCATTCATCCAGCCTGTTCAGCGTGAGTTGCAACTGCCGCTCAGCGCTTCTCAGGCTGGATAAAAATTAAAAAAATCATTCACATATAAGGAGTACCCTATTGGACTCGTTATAATGGCTGCTATGCTATTTATAGCAATTGTAAAAAAGGTCACACTTAAAACAGATCCCTGAGGAACACCGTTTTCCTGAATAAAAAGATCAGTCACTTCACTACCGACTCGGTACCGGAAGCAACGACCAGATAAAAATGATTTTAAAAAACGGGGCAGGTTTCCCCTAAAACCCCAGTCATGTAATTGATGTAAAATAACATGCCGCCAGGTAGTATCATAGGCCTTCTCAATATCGAAAAATATCCCCACCAGATGTTGGCTGCGGATGAACGCATCCTGTATCGCCGCTTCCAGCAGGATCAGGTTGTCCAAGGTGGAACGGAACTTCCTGAATCCACACTGAAATCGGCTCAGCAGATTACGGGAATCAAGACACCAGACGAGGCGGCGGTTAACCATCCTCTCCAGTGTCTTCCCCACACAGCTAGTCAAGGCAATACTACGATAACTACCTGGCAACAATTTGTCTTTCCCAGGTTTTAAAATGGGAATTAATGTTGCTTCTTTCCACGAGTCGGGGAAGTGTCCTCCGGTCCATATATCATTAAAAATAAACAGAAGGTACCCCTTAGCATCTTTACTAAGACGCCTCAGCATCTGGTACTGGATCAAATCAGGCCCTGGAGCAGTGTCGTTAGCGCTATTCAAAGCCGACTCCAGCTCCCAAAATGTAAATGGGCAGTTGTAGGCCTCTGTATTCGACGAATCGAAGCGCAGCGGGCGCCTCTTGGCAGCTACTCTTCGTCGCTGAAACCGGGAGTCAAAGTTAGCGGACGAAGTAATGGCGGCGAAGTTCTCCGCCATCAGCAGCGCTATGCTTCGTTCGTCAGTAATTATACGTCCTTGATCCAGCAACCCAGATACTGGTGGGCGGGAGTACCTTCCAGATATACGGCGAATGGACTCCCATACTTTCGATGAAGGTGTGGAACGATTTATACTGCTCACAAAGTTCTGCCATGACCTCCTCTTGCAATCCTTAATAACTCGACGCGCCTTAGCTCGGGCAATACGGAACGCTGCTAGGTTGTCAGATGTTGGGCACAACCAAAAACGACGTAACACTTTTCGGCGACCCTGGATGGTGGAACGACATTCATCGTTCCACCAAGGGACGGGCGTCCTTCGCAGCATTCCGGAGCTCTTCGGCATGGAAACGGCAGCTGCATGGTGAATCACTTCGCAGAAGTGATTCACCATCTCTTGTATACTGCAACAGGGTTGCAGTCGTACAGAACTGCTATAGAGCTTCCAATCTGCACGACTGACGTTCCATTTGAGTCGGTTATTTCCTGTTCCTCGTTCACACTCAACGTGCATCCAAACAGGGAAGTGGTCACTTCCATGTAGGTCGCGATCCACTTCCCACTGCACGGAGTCCGCAATTGAGGGGGAACTCAAGGAAAGGTCAATGGCAGAAGACGTACCGGTAGCAGTGGTGAAACGAGTCATTTGCGCTGTATTCAGGATACAAATTTCCTCCTGCTCTATCAATCTACCAACCACTCGGCCCCTGGGGCAATCGGTGGTGGAACCTTACAACGCACTGTGCGCGTTGAAATCTCCCAAAAGGAGAAAGGTCAACGGGCCACTCCCACGCGGAGTGGAACCCCCGAGCGTGAGCTTTAGGGCTGAACCTATTTCTGGTAACCTTGCGGTGATAACAAGGAAATAGAACAGCACCCCCTACAGTCGTAAATACGGCGGCAAGCTCGTCGGGCATAGAACATCAGTCGACACCCGAGCTGCACCTAGTGAGTCCGAAATGGACGACGAGAACAATGAAAGTGAGTGGCTCGACGAATCGAGTGACGACACACTAACGGGAGAAGCGCCCGTGAAGAGAACGTGCACCAAATGCTCCTCAAGGGGACAACCACCCGGACCGTCCGAGGGGTGGACCGAACAAAAAAGGAAAAGACCTAGACGACGGAAAGAGACACCAGAAAACCAGCTAAAACACACTGAAGATATTGTGACAACCAACCAGTACGAGGTTCTTGCAGACAAACGGTCAGGAAACTACGGGGACGGAGCTGACAACATGAAAGTATCGGAGGATCAGACAGAACCAAATCGCGCTCCGCCCAGAGCGAGAATTCCTCAAATAGTAATCGCAACGCCAACTAACTACGCTGCAGTCAACAAGACCCTCCAAAGCTGGATGAAGGGTAAACTGATTGCCCGTGTAAATGACGGTACCACAAGCTACTACGTTGAGAGCCCAAGTGATTATGATGTGATAAGAACATTTTTCTTCAAAAATGAGATCCCACACTTCACCCACCAACTCCCGAGTGCCAAACCGCTACAAATAGTAATTAAAGGGCTGCTTCGAGAAGCGGCGGAGGAGGACATTAGAGAAGAGCTCATCAGGCGTGGCTACAATATTAGAACTGTCCATCAGTTCAAAAAAAGGACCAAGGACACGAAGGAACTGATCCCACTATCCATCTTCTCAGTGACGCTGGAATCAAGCTCCAAATCAGAAGAAATCTACAATGAGAAATCCCTCTTGTAAACAAAGATCCAAGTGGAAAGATACAAACATGGGAATGGCCCACCTCAATGCGCCAGGTGTCAAAGAATTGGACACACCCGAAATTACTGCCACCTGCCTTATACATATGTAAAATGTGCAGGTCCACATAACACCAAAGACTGCATTATCCCAATGGACCAACCAGCAAAGTGTGCAAATTGCAATGGGGAACACCCAGCATCATATCGCGGTTGCCAGACTTGCCAAAAGGCACTGCGACCACCCAGACCACCAAGGAAAGAAGGAACCGAGGATAGCAACAAAAAGAAGGAAAGAAAACACCAGAGCAACCCAAAGGAAGAACGGAATCCTCCCAAACCAAAACAGAAACAAAACAAGGAGGGCAAACCTACAAAGAGACAACAGATAAACCCACAGGAAGAACCACACAAGGAAAAGAAACGAACTTATGCCCACACAACTTCCGGAATCAATAATGACAACACTGAACCAACCCATAAAAAGAAGAGCTGTAGGCACACAGTTGTTGTTGTTGTTTGTGCTTAAGGGCGCGTCAACATCGGGGTTATTAGCGCCCTAACAAATACAAGACGTGACAATGTGACAAAATTGCCGTCTAAGTGGCCGACTGTAAAAAGGTCGGCCACAGAGACAGCACAATAAAATACTAAAATACTGACTGGCATTCCGTCTGTATGGCTGACTGTAGAGGGGTCAGCCCCACAGACGGAAAAAGTAAAACATAATAATAATAATACGTTAGTACACATTACACATATTGTAAAACTACATACATTGACTGATTGGCTGTAAACGGGCCAACCAGTTTGAAACGAAGAACTACCTGGCTGGCAGTAAAGGGGCCAGCCAGGTAGACAAGGTCAGAACTAAAAACAGTATTTGGATTGGTGGCTGTAAAAGGCCACCAATCCAATCTAAAACCTAGGCCGGTCTGCCCAAAATTTTTGGGACAAGACCGGCCATGCTACAAAACTTTAAAACCTTGGCCACATTGTCACTATCATTGTTTAAAATAAGGGACAGATCGTTGGCTAAGCCAACGTCTGCCCTTAAGTCTAAAAATAAAATACAATCACTTACAATGTGGCGTACCGTCAAAGGTACGCCACAAGCATCACATTCCGGTGGGTCCTCCCGGCGGAGAAGAAAGCTGTGCGTCAGAGGACAGTGCCCTACACGGAGGCGAGTGAGGAAAACCTCATTCCTCCTCGCTCGCTGGAAGGAGCTGCTCCACGGCTGAACGGTCGGTTTGACCAGCCGGAGCTTGTTATGCTCAACTTCCAGCCACTGCCTCTGCCAAACATCAAAAACAAATCTCTTCGCCGCCGAGGCAAGGTCTGACTTTGGGACCGGTTCAAAGTCGATTCTGACCTTGTCGCAGGATAACTTGGCAGCTACATCAGCTGCCTCATTCCCCCGGATTCCCACATGGCCCGGTACCCAGCAGAATAATACCTCCTTTCCACGAGATTGGAGGGAAAGGAGGGCGTCCTGGATGTCCTGGACTAGACGGTCTGCTGGGTACATATTACCTATGGCCTGAATACAGCTGAGGGAATCACAGCATATGATGAAACACTTATCGCGATTTACTTTCATATGCTGGAGCGACTTTAGCACGGCGTAGCACTCGGCAGTAAAAACGCTGCACTTGCAGTCCAGTTTGAATGTGTAAGTCGCTCGAGGGAACACTACGGAGCATCCAACTCCGTTAGCCTGCTTAGACCCATCCGTATATACTGGGGTGAATGTGTGATACTGATTTAGGAAATCGGTAAAAACACTAAGAAAAACATTATTATCGGTAAACAATTTATTATACCGACAAAGATTTAAAATAATTCTGGGCCTCGTTAAAAGCCAGGGAGGAGATTTACTCCATCCCTGGTGATAAAAAGCGGGCAGCTCACAACCATATTCTTCTAAAATAGCCTTTGTACGGTGGCTGAACGGTTTGGTCGCTCTACAGCGATTGGCATATAGCCGTTCAAAGTTCGGTCGCATCACTACGTCGTGCACGGGACTACCAGGAGTTGTGGCAATATGTACATAGTGTCGCACCATGAGGAGATGCCACCGGGTGGAAAGCCGCGGCTCGCCAGACTCAGCACAGATGCTGGGTATGGGGCTGGTGCGGTAAGCACCCGTGGCGAGTCGGATTCCTGCATGGTGGACACTATCCAGTATCCGTAGATAACTGTCCCGTGCCGAACCGTATACTATGCAACCGTACTCTAACCGCGACCTTACAAAGGCTCTATAAAATTGCAGCAGGCAGGAGCGGTGAGCCCCCCATGACCTACCACAAAGACATTTTAAAATATTCAGAACTTTCAAGGCCCTGGCTTTCACATCTTTAAGATGAGGCAGCCAGCTGAGCCTTGTGTCTAGGATAAGGCCCAGAAACCGAACTGTATCAGTAAAAGTTAAAACGGTGTTCCTCAAGGTAAGGTGGGGCTCTGGTAAAAGACTTCTATTACGAGTAAAAAGTACATACCAGGTTTTCTCAGCGGAGAAACGAAAACCGGTGTGTAATGACCATTCATCCAGCCTGTTCAACGCGAGCTGCAACTGCCGCTCAGCGCTTCTAAGGCTGAAAGATGTTGTTGTGTTGTTGTTGTTTTTGTGGCTTTAGGGCGCGTCGACAGCGAGGTCATTAGCACCCTAACAATGACCAGCTAATACTTTTGCTAAAAGAATATTAAAATACCATCTGCATGGTCGACTGTAAATGTGTCGGCCATACGGACAGCAAATAAAATAATTAAAAAAGAACATGGCTTTAAACGCGCCACTAGGACCTGATAACCATAAAACACCTGGATGGCTGAAAAGTTGCCAAACCGGTTCACAAAATAATTAAAAACACTACTCGTCTCGCTGGCTGTATAGAGGCCAGCGAGACAGAAATTATAAAGATATTAAAATTATAAAAAATAAGAACAATGAAAATGGATGTGTGGCTGTAAAGAGGCCACCCATACATCATGAAAACTAGGCCAGTCTGCCTAAAATTTTAGGCAATAGACTGGTCAAAACACAAAATTTCAAAACACTCGCCACACTACTGATCTCGTTGTAAAAAATAAGGGACAGATCGTTGGCCAGGCCAACGCCTGCACCTAAAACTAAAAACGTTATTGTAATTGCTTTAGGGTGTGTTGACGGCAGGGCCAACAGCGCCCTAAAAATTACCAGCTATTACTGTGGCTTATGAAAGTACTAAAATACTGCCTGCATGGTCGACTGTAAAGGGGTCGGCCATACAGACAGCAAATAAAATAAGTCATAATATCAGACGTGGCTTTGAAGCGACGAAAATGACTTAAAACCGTACAACACCTGTAAGGCTGTAAAGGGGCCAAACACGTTCAAAAGAGGATAAAAAACACTACATGTCTTGCTGGCTGTGTATTGGCCAGACAGACAAGAATAATAACAATACAAAAAATAAAAACCATGCATATGGATTGGGTGGCTATAAAGAGGCCACCCATCAGTCTTAAAATTAGACCGATCTGCCTAAAATTGGTTTCACCCGCCTCGGTTCGGGTGGGTCGTTGGTCATTGCCCGCTGAGGAACGGGATCAGGCTCATCCACCAGCATTGCAGTTTCCTCTGGTTCTGAAGAGTCTGACGTCTCCGACTCAGCGTCCTCCTCGACTACCTCCTTGCCCTTCTTCCTCGACCTCTTTCCGTTTTTCTCCCTTTTACCAGGTGATCTGTGAGGGGACGAAGAGGGAGATATAACGAACTGACTCGGGTCCGTCAGCCTAAACCTCGGACCCCGTGTCTTCAAGTCACCTTCAGGAACGTTGATAGCAGTTGGTAGTGCTACTGCTTTCACGGCACGTGGTGGTATTGGAGGTGCTGGTAATTTCACTGCTACTGCTGGTGGGTCCTGTTTCACTGCTGCTGGTGTGATCGAGGTCGCAGACGTGTTGCTACCGACGTCCGCGGTCTTAGGCGTTATGACCTTAGCGGGTTTGGCACCGCATTTGCACTGACACGAGCACGTAGTGCTTGTGCCGATATCTGCAACGAACGTCTGGGTAGCAACACTTTGTTTCCTGACGGGAGCTGAAGCCATCTTAGCAAAACTTGTTGCAAATACTGGGGCGGCAAGTAACTTGGCCTTTTTCTTAGCTTCCCCGTAAGGAATCCGCTCTTTGGTCTTCAGCTCCTGTATCTTGCGTTCTTCAAGATACACTTGACACTCCCTGCTCCAGGCGGGGTGCGAACCGGAGCAGTTGACACAAGCCTGTGGAAGCGTACAACTGACACCCGGCTCGTGTGCGCCCTTCCCGCAGTTTCCACATGTGGGGTTGCCCTTACATGACGCCGTCGTATGTCCGAACCGCTGACACTGGAAACAGCGCATCGGGTCCGGAACATACGGACGGACGTTAAGGTTTAAATATCCGGCCTTGATATTCTTGGGCAATACTGGAGTGTCAAACGTCAGGACGAAGGTGGCAGTCTTTTCAAGATTGCCATTCACCCTTCGTGTGATCTGACGTACCTCGATCACATTCTCTGATTTCCATTCCTTAAGAAGCTCGTCAGTCCCTAAATCCATAACGTCACGGCAGGTGACCACGCCTTTACTGGAATTTAGGGACTTGTGGAGTTCGCATTTTACGGCGAACTCCCCGAGCCTCTTACAATTCAGCAGTAGCTGAAAGATGCAATAAAAAAAAAAAATAAAAAATTAAAAAGGTCATCCACATATAAGGAGTACCGTATGGGACTCCTTATTGTGGCTGCAATACTATTAATTGCAATTGCAAACAATGTAACACTTAAAACTGACCCTGAGGGACACCGTTTTCCTGGATAAAAAGATCTGACACTTCGCCACCAACTCGGTACCGGAAGCAACGTCGTGATAAAAAAGATTTTAAAAAGCGGGGAAGTTTTCCTCTAAAACCCCATACATGTAGTTGTTTTAAAATAATGTGTCGCCAGGTAGTATCGTATGCTTTCTCGATATCGAAAAAGACACCTATGAGGTGTTGGCTGCGGACGAAAGCGTCTTGGATTGCAGCTTCCAGTAGGATCAGGTTGTCCAAGGTGGAATGGGACTTCCTGAATCCACACTGAAAGCGGCTGAGAAGATTTTGGGATTCCAGACGCCAGACAAGGCGGCGATTTACCATCCTCTCTAGCATCTTACCCACGCAGCTTGTAAGGGCGATGCTACGATAGCTTCCTGGCAATAATTTATCATTTCCAGGTTTTAAAATTGGGATAAGCGTTGCTTCTTTCCACGAGTCGGGGAAGTGTCCTTCGGTCCAAATCTGATTAAAAATATCTAAAAGGTACTCCTTAGCATCATTACTAAGATGCCTCAGCATCTGGTACTGGATCATATCAGGCCCTGGAGCGGTGTCATTGGCGCTGTTTAATGCCGACTCCAGCTCCCAAGTTGTAAATGGCAGTTGTAGGCCTCTGTATTCAACGAATCGAAGCACAGCGCTCGCCTCTCGGCAGCAACCCTTCGTTGCTGAAACCGAGGATCAAAACTGGCAGATGAAGTGATGGCAGCGAAATTCTCCGCCTTCAGCTGCGCTATGCTTCGTTCGTCGGTAATTACACGTCCTTGATCCAGTAAACCAGATACTGGTGGGTGGGAGTACCTTCCAGATATACGGCGAATGGACTCCCATACTTTCGACGAAGGTGTGGAACGGTTAATGTTGCTCACAAAGTCCTGCCATGACCTTTTCTTGCTCTCCTTAATAACACGACGCGCCTTTGCTCTTGCAATACGGAACGCTGCCAGGTTGTCTGAAGTTGGGTGCAACCTAACATGGCGCAACGCCCGTCTACGGCCCTGAATAGCGGAACGACATTCGTCGTTCCACCAGGGGACGGGCGTCCTTCGCAGCGTTCCGGAGCTTTTCGGCATGGAAACGTCAGCTGCCTGGTGAATCACCTGTGTAAGGTGATTCACCTTCTCCTCAATACTGTTGTACTCCTTGAGAGTAATGGAGTGCTGGTAAAGTTTCCAGTCGGCTTTGCTGACGTTCCATTTACGTCGGTTATTCCCTCCTCCACGTTCAAACTCTACGTGCATCCATATTGGGAAGTGGTCACTTTCATGAAGGTCACGATCCACCTCCCAATGCACGGAGTCCGCGAATGAGGGGGAGCACAATGAAAGGTCGATGGCAGAGGACGATCCGGAAGCAGTGGTGAAATGAGTCATTTGCCCTGTATTTAGGATACAAATGTCCTCCTGCTCTATCAATCTACCAACCACTTGGCCCCGGGGGCAATCGGTGGTAGAACCCCACAACGCACTGTGGGCGTTGAAATCTCCCAAAAGGGGAAAGGGCCGAGTGAGTTGTCGTATGATGCCAACCAGGTCGTCGTAGTCGACAGACAAACTGGGTGGCAGGTAGAGAGAGCATACGGTCAGTTTGATTGGACCGTGTATTTTCACCGCTACTGCTTGTAGATGGGAGGTGAGAGCAACGGGTTCGGAGTGGACAGTGTTCCGAACAAACACAGCCACTCCTCCCCTCGCTCGATCACCCTCGGTATCGTCCTTTCTATAAATGTCGTATCCTCTTAGCACTGGTTGGTGTAGTGGTCTAAAATGTGTCTCTTGAATACAGAGACACAATGGATTAGACCGTGCTAAGAGGTGGACTTCCTCTTTGTGAGCCTGAAAGCCGTTTACGTTCCACTGAAGTATGGGAGCCATTCTAACTATTTAAAATCACCCGCCCCGGATCGGGTGGGTCCTCCGATGATGGTAGCTGACGAATGTTGTTGTTGTTGTTGTTGTTTTAGGGCGCGTCGACAGCGGGGTCATTAGCGCCCTAACAAAAACCAGGCGTGACAACGTGGCGAAATTGCCGTCTGTGTGGCCGACTGTAAAGGGGTCGGCCACAGAGACAGCACAATAAAATACTAACATACTAACTAAAATACCGTCTGCCTGGCCGACTGTATAGAGGTCGGCCACACAGACGGCAACATAAAATATAAAACTGTGACTAAAATATAATACATTAACTGGTTGGCTGTAGATGGGCCAACCAGGTTAAAAAACAAATTAGCTGGCTGGCTGTAAAAGGGCCAGCCATATAATCAGTGTCACAAATAAAAACAGTACTTGGATTGGTGGTTGTACACGGCCACCAATCCAAACTAGAACCTAGGCCGATCTGCCCAAAACTTTTGGGACAAGACCGGCCAAGCAACAAAACTTTAAAACCTTAGCCACGTTGTCACGGTCATCGCTTAAAATAAGGGACAGATCGTTGGCTAAGCCAACGTCTGCCCTTAGATCTAAAAACAATACACATTCGGTTAAAATGTGGAGTACCGTCAAAGGTACGCCACAAGCATCACACTCCGGAGGGTCCTCTCGGCGGAGAAGGAAACCATGTGTCAGAGGACAGTGCCCTATACGGAGGCGAGTAAGGAGAACCTCATCCCTCCTCGCCTGCTGGAAGGAGCTGCTCCACGGCTGAATGGTCGGTTTGACCTGCCGGAGCTTGTTATGCTCAACTTCCAGCCACTGCCTCTGCCAAACATCAAAAACAAATCTCTTCGCCGCCGAGGCAAGGTCTGACTTTGGGACCGGGTCAAAGTCGATTCGGACCTTGTCACAGGCCAACTTGGCAGCTTCATCAGCTGCCTCGTTCCCCCTGATTCCCACATGGCCTGGTACCCAGCAGAATGCCACCTCCTTCCCACAAGATTGGAGGGAAAGGAGGGCGTCCTGGATGTCCTGGACTAGACGGTCTGCTGGGTACATAGTTGCTAATGCCTGAATGCAACTAAGGGAATCACAGCATATGAGGTACTTCTTGTCGCGGCGTGCCTTCATATGCTGGAGCGACTTTAGCAGGGCATAGCACTCCGCAGTGTAAACACTGCACCTGCTATCCATCTTGTATTTGTAAGTCGCTCGAGGGAACACTATTGAACAGCCTACACTGTTAGCCTGCTTAGACCCATCCGTATACACCGGGGTGAAAGTGTGATATTGATTTAAAATATCAGTAAAAATATGAATAAAAACACTGTCAGCGGTTAGCAGTTTGTTATGCCGTGACAGTTCTAAAATTAATCTGGGCCTCTTTAAAAGCCAGGGAGGGGATTTACTCCAACCCTGGCGATAAAAAGAGGGAAGCTCAAATCCGTAATGTTCTAAAATAGCCTTCGTACGGTAGCTGAACGGTTTAGTGGCTCTATGCCGGTTGGCATAGAGCCGCTCGTAGCTGGGATGTAGAACTATGTCGTACACGGGACTGCCAGGTGTTATGGCAATATGCGTATAGTGTCGCACCATGAGGAGTTGCCGGCGGATGGTAAGTGGTGGCTCGCCTGAGTCAGCACAAATGCTGACAATAGGGCTGGTGCGATATGCACCAGTGGCGAGCCGAATTCCTGCATGGTGGACACTATCCAGTATCCGAAGATAACTGTCCCGTGCCGAACCATATACGATACAACCATACTCGAGACGCGACCGTACAAAGGCTCGATAAAACTGTAGCAGGCAGGAGCGATCAGCGCCCCACGACCTGCCGCACAGACATTTTAAAATATTAAGAGCTTTTGAGGCCCTGGCTTTCACATCTTTAAGGTGTGGAAGCCAGTTAAGCCTGGTGTCAAAAATGAGGCCCAGAAATCTAACTGTTTCAGTAAAAATTAAAACGGTGTTCCTCAAGGTAAGGTGAGGCTCAGCTAAAAGACTTCTGCTACGAGTAAAAAGTACACACCGGGTTTTCTCGGCAGAGAATCGAAAACCGGTGTGCACTGACCAATCATCCAGCCTGTTCAGCGCGAGTTGCAGCTGCCGCTCTGCGCTTCTCAGGCTGGACGATGCAATAAAAATTAAAAAATCGTCCACATATAAGGAGAACCGAATGGGACTCCTTATAACCAAAGATATACTGTTAATTGCGATAACAAATAGGATCACGCTTAAAACTGACCCCTGAGGGACACCGTTTTCCTGAATAAAAAGATCAGACACTTCACCACCGACTCGGTACCGGAAGCAACGACCAGATAAAAATGATTTTAAAAAACGGGGTAGGTTACCCCTAAAACCCCATTCATGTAACTGTTTTAAAATAACATGCCGCCAGGTAGTATCGTAAGCCTTTTCAAGATCGAAAAAAACACCCACGAGGTGTTGGCTGCGTATGAACGCATCCTGTATTGCCGCCTCCAGGAGGATCAGGTTGTCCAAGGTGGAACGGAACTTCCTGAATCCACACTGAAAGCGGCTCAGGAGATTACGGGATTCAAGACACCAGACGAGGCAGCGATTCACCATCCTCTCCAGTGTCTTCCCCACGCAGCTAGTCAAGGCAATACTACGATAACTACCTGGCAACAATTTGTCCTTGCCAGGTTTTAAAATGGGAATTAATGTTGCTTCTTTCCACGAGTCGGGGAAGTGTCCGCCGGTCCAAATGTCGTTAAAAATATCTAGAAGGTACTTTTAGCATCCTTGCTGAGATGCCTCAGCATCTGGTACTGGATCAAATCAGGCCCTCGGAGCAGTGTCATTTGCGCTGTTCAACGCACTCTCCAGCTCCCAAGATGTGAATGGGCAGTTGTAGGCCTCTGTAATTCGACGAATCGAAGCACAGCGGGCGCCTCTCGGCAGCGACTCTACGTCGCTGAAACCGAGGGTCAAAGTTATCGGACGAAGTGATGGCGGCGAAGTTCTCCGCCATCAGCTGCGCTATGCTTCGTTCGTCAGTAATAATACGTCCATGATCCAGTAACCCAGATACTGGTGCGCGGGAGTACCTTCCAGATATACGGCGAATGGACTCCCATACTTTCGACGATGGTGTGGAACGATTGATAGTGCTCACAAAGTTCTGCCATGACCTCTTCTTACTCTCCTTAATAACACGGCGCGCCTTAGCTCTGGCTATACGGAACGCTGCTAGGTTGTCGGATGTAGGATACAACCTAAAACGCCGCAACGCCCGTCTGCGACCCTGAATAGCGGAACGACATTCGTCGTTCCACCAGGGGACGGGCGTCCTTCGCAGCGTTCCGGAGCTTTTCGGCATGGAAACGTCAGCTGCACGGTGAATCACTTCCGTGAAGTGATTCACCTTCTCTTGTATACTGCCTACAAGTTGCAGTTGTACAGAAGCGGCAATAGAGTTGCCAATCTGCACAACTGACGTTCCATTTGCGCCGGTTATTACCTCCTCCACGATCACACTCGACTGTGCAACCAAATAGGGAAGTGGTCGCTTCCATGTAGGTCGCGATCCACCTCCCACTAGCACGGAGTCCTGCGATTGAGGGAGAACACAAGGAAAGGTCAATGGCAGAAGACGTACCGGTTAGCAGTGGTGAAATGAGTCATTTGCCCTGTATTCAGGATACAAATTTCCTCCTGCTCTATCAATCTACCAACTCACTCGGCCCCTGGGGCAATCGGTGGTGGAACCCCACAACGCACTGTGGGCGTTGAAATCTCCCAAAAGGAGAAAGGGCCGAGTGAGTTGTCGTATAATGCCAACCAGGTCGTCGTAGCCGACTGACACACTGGGTGGCAGATAGATAGAGCATACGGTCAGTTGGATTGGACCGTGTATTTTCACCGCTACTGCTTGTAATGTGGAGGTGAGAGCAACGGGTTCGGAGTGGACAGTGTTTCGGACCAACACCGCCACTCCTCCCTTAGCTCGATCACCCTCGGTATCGTCCTTTCGGAATATGTCATATCCTCTTAGCACTGGCTGGTGTAGTGGTCTGAAATGTGTCTCTTGCAGACAGAGACACAAAGGATCAGACCGTGCTAAGAGTTGGACTTCCTCTTTGTGAGCCTGAAAGCCGTTTACGTTCCACTGAAGTATGGGAGCCATTCTACCTATTTAAAACCACCCGCCCGGGTCGGGTGGGTCCTGCGTCATGGGATCTGCTGAGGAACGGAACTAGGTCTACGTCCACCAGCATAACGTCAGTCTTCGGGGTCCGAAGACGACCTTTTGTTCTAAGGCCTCGGCGTCCTGCGGACTTTTCTTCCGCCGAGGCCTGTCCCTCCTCTTCTCCTTTCCAGAAGGGGATCTGGGAGGAGAAGTCGGAGGGGATTTCACAAACATAGCGGGGTCCGTCAGCTTAAATTTCGGACCCCTTACCTTTTGCACTGTTTGCCATCCGCTACCGGCAGATGGCGTTGCCGTTTTCACTTCTTTTGTAGAAGCTGTTTCTGCTTTAGGGGCCGCTTCTGCTGTTGCAGAGGGGCCCGCAGCTGTAGCGGATGGCAGTGTCTTTGCTGGTGGACTTACGGAACCTGCTGTCGATGTGGTCGATGTTGTCAGAGTATTGCTACCGACGTGCGAGGTCCTAGGTGTAATGACCTTGATGGGTGTGGCACCACATCTGCACTGACATGAGCACATTGGACTTGTGCTCATGTCCGCAACGGACGTCTGGGTAGCAATACTTTCTTTCCTGACGGGAGTTGATAACGTCTTCGCGAAGCTGGTAGCGAAGACTGGTGGAGCCAGAGCCTTATATTTCTTTTTGGCTTCGCCATAAGAAATCCGCTCTTTCGTTTTCAACTCCTGTATCTTTTTTTCCTCCAGATACAAACGACACTCTCTGCTCCAGGCTGGATGTGCCCCGGAGCAGTTCACACACACCTGTGGGAGCGTGCAGCTAGTCGCCTGGCTCATGAGCCGCCTTTCCGCACTTCCCACAGGTGGGGTTGCCCTTGCAGGTCGCCGTCGTATGACCGAACCGCTGGCACTTAAAGCAGCGCATTGGGTCCGGTACATACGGGCGAATATTCAGATTCAAATATCCTGCCTTGATGTTTTTGGGCAACGTTGGAGTGTCGAACGTCAGGACGAAGGTGGCTGTCTTCTCAAGACTGCCGTTAACCCTTCGTTTAATCTGACGAACCTCGACCACATGTTCTGTTGACCACTCCTTAAGGAGTTCCTCGGTCTCTAAATCCATAAGGTCCCTGCTGGTAATGACTCCTTTACTGAATTTAGAGTTTTATGGAGTTCGCACTTCACTGCGAACTCCCCGAGCTTCTCGCACTTAAGGAGTTGGACAGCCTGCCTCTGGGTGGATGTCTCCAAAAGCAGTGTTCCATTCCTCAGCTTTTTTACAGATTTGAGGGTACCCGCAATACCCTCTAAACCTTTCTGAACATAGAATGGAGAGACCTTCTCAAAAGATCCCTCCACCCTTGTCATAATTACAAAGGCATTCTCTATGAAAAAACCCTGTCCGTTACTATTAGTTTACATCCGGGGGAGGGCTTTCAACCCTAGCCCGTTTGTAAGAACTGGGTGTGTTTTTATTTACCTGCGACACACCCGGGCCGCAGGGGTTTTTGGTTTTTTTTGTGAGTAGGAATTTTGGACCCACGAGTAAAAACCATGATAAGAAGGAATGCTTATTACAACAGGGGTGCGCAGGTGCCCCTGAGGTTGCACGTTAGCGGGTGGTTCGCCTCACCACTCATCCACCTCCTCAGCACGTGTCCGACCTTGAGGTTGAGGGTTTTTTTATAGAGGTTTGTTCCGTCCTCGCGATCCGGGCGATGAAGCCAAGATCCCCGTTCTCCTAGGCACACAACGTTCCACCGCCACGCCCTACGGTGGTCGTTGAAGCATGGTAGGAGTTTACGGTGTGGGAAACTTGCGGCGCTCACAAGTTTCCAGCTCGGGCACCGCGGGTTCGCCAAACCCGTACCTGGCACTTGCGTACCAGGCCCCTGCGGGGGTAGCTGACGAACGGAACCAGGTTCGTCCACCAGCATTAGAACGTCTTCGGGGTCCGAAGACAATTCTGCATTTTGTAAGGCCTCTGTGCCTGGCGGTTCTTTCTTCCGCCGAGACCTTCGCCCCCTGCCTTCTCCGCCAGTCTGTGCCCTGGGGGGAGAAGATGAAGGAGACTTGACAAACATACTGGGATCCGTATGTTTGAATTTCGGACCCCGAACCTTTTGCACTGTCTGCCATCCGCTGCCGGCAGATGGCGTTGCCGATGCTGTTTCTGATGTGGATGCTACATCATTTACAGGCGCTACTTCTGCTGTTGCAGAAACACTAACCATTGTAACCTTTGCAGCAGATGACTGTGCTTTCGCTGATGGACTTGCTGAACTTGTTGCATTTGTGGTCGGGTTTACAAAAGTGTTGCTGCCGACGTCAGAGGTCCTAGGTGTTATGACCTTTGTAGCATTGGCGCCACAATTGCATTGACATGAGCACGTTATACTTGTGCCCATGTTCGCAACTGTCGTCTGGGTGGCAACACTTTCTTTCCTGACGGGAGTTAAAGAGTCTTAGCGAAGCTGCTAGCAAAGATGGGTGGTGCTAGCGCCTTGTACCGCTTCATCGCTTCGCCGTAAGGGATTCGCTCTTTTGTTTTTAACTCCTGTATCTTTTTCTCTTCAAGATACAATCGACACTCCCTGCTCCAGGCTGGATGTGCCCCGGAGCAGTTGACACACACCTGTGGGAGGGTACAACTAATACCTGGCTCGTGTGCAGCCTTTCCACATTTCCCACAGGTGGGGTTGCCCTTGCAGGTCGCCGTCGTATGACCGAACCTCTGGCACTTGAAGCAGCGCATGGGGTCCGGTACATACGGGTGGACATTAAGTTTTAAATACCCTGCTTTGATGTCTTTGGGCAAACGTTGGAGTGTCGATGTTGTTGTTGTTGTTGTTTTAGGGCGCGTCGACAGCGGGGTCATTAGCGCCCTAACAATTACCAGCATAAACTGTGGCTCAAAGTACTAAAATACTGACTGCATGGTCGACTGTAAAGAGGTCGACCATACAGACAGCAAATAAAATAATTCAGAAATATAAAACGTGGCTTAGCAAAGGGGCCACCAGAACACAAGACCGTGCATCACCTGAATGGCTGTAAAGTGGCCATACAGGATACCAAAATAATTAAAAGCACTACATCTCTCGCCGGCTGTATAGTGGCCAGCGAAAAGGAATTTAAAAAATATAAAAATTAAAAACAGTGCACATGGATGAGTAGCTGTAAAGGGGCCACCCATCCATCTTAGAACTAGGCCGATCTGCCTAAAATTTTAGGCACTAGACCGGCCAATACGCAAAATTTTAAAATACACGCCACACTGCTGGTCTCATTGTTAAAATAAGGGCCAGATCGTTGGCCAGGCCAACGTCTGCCCTTAAGTCTAAAAACAAAGCACAATCAACCAAAATGTGGCGCACCGTCAGAGGTACGCCACAAGCATCACATTCCGGAGGGTCCTCCCGGCGGAGGAGAAAGCTGTGTGTCAGAGGACAGTGCCCTATACGGAGGCGAGTCAGGAGAACCTCATCCCTCCTCGCCCGCTGGAAGGAGCTGCTCCACGACTAAACGGTCGGTTTGACCAGCCGGAGCTTATTATGCTCTACCTCCAGCCACTGCCTCTGCCAAACGTCGCAAACAAATCTTTTCACCGCCGAGGCAAGGTCAGACTTTGGGACCGGATCAAAGTCAATTCTGACCTTGTTGCAGGCTAACTTGGCAGCTTCATCAGCTGCCTCGTTCCCCCTGATTCCCACATGACCAGGTACCCAGCAGAATACGACCTCCTTTCCAGAAGATTGGAGGGATCGGAGGGTGTCCTGTATGTCCTGGACAAGACGATCTGCTGGGTGCATGCTTCCCATGGCCTGGATGCAGCTGAGGGAATCACATCATATGATGTACTTCATGCTGCGACTTACTTTCATATGCTGGAGCGACTTTAACAAAGCGTAACACTCTGCAGTGTACACGCTGCAACAGCTATTTAGTTTGTAATTATAAGTCGCTCGAGGGAATACTACAGAGCAGCCAACTCCGTTAACCTGCTTAGACCCCTCCGTGTATACCGGGGTAAAATCGCGAAACTGATTTAAAACATGGCTAAAAGTACGGGTAAAAACATTGTCGGCGGTACACAGCTTGTTGTACCGCGACAATTCTAAAACTGTTCTGGGCCTCTTCAAAAGCCAGGGAGGAGATTTACTCCAACCCTGGTGCTAAAAAGAGGGCATCTGAAACCCATATTCCTCCAATATAGCCTTTGTTCGGTAGCTGAACGGTTTAGTTGCTCTTTGACGGTTGTATATAGCCGCTCAAAGTTGGGATGAATAACTACGTCGTACACGGGACTGCCAGGAGTTGTGGCAATATGTATATAGTGTCGCACCATGAGGAGACGCCGGCGGATGGAAAGCGGCGGCTCGCCAGACTCAGCACAAATGCTGGGTATCGGACTGGTGCGGTATGCACCTGTGGCGAGACGAATTCCTGCATGGTGGACACTATCCAGAATACGGAGGTAGCTGTCCCGTGCCGAACCGTAGACAATGCAACCGTAATCCAACCGCGACCGTACAAAGGCTCTATAAAACTGTAGCAGGCAGGAGCGGTCAGCGCCCCACGATCTGCCACACAGACACTTTAAAACATTAAGCGCTTTCAAGGCTCTGGCTTTAACATCTTTAAGATGTGGCAGCCAAGTAAGCCGAGTGTCAAAAATGAGGCCCAGAAACCGAACAGTTTCGCTAAAACTTAAAACGGTGTTCCTCAAGGTGAGATGAGGTTCTGCTAAAAGATTTCTACTGCGGCTAAAAAGCACACACCGGGTTTTCTCAGCAGAGAAACGAAAGCCGGTGTGTGCTGACCATTTATCCAGCCTGTTCAGCGTGAGCTGCAGCTGCCGCTCAGCGCTTCTCAGGCTAGACGATGCAATAAAAATTAAAAAGTCGTCAACGTATAAGGAGAACCGGATGGGCCTCCTTATAACAGTTGAGATGCTATTAATTGCTATGGCAAAAAGAGTCACACTTAAAACTGATCCTTGAGGAACACCGTTTTCCTGAATAAAAATGTCGGGACACTTCCCTACCGACTCGGTACCGGAAGCAACGTCGCGATAAAAATGATTTTAAAAAACGGGGTAGATTTCCCCTAAATCCCCATTCATGTAACTGTTTTAAAATGACATGTCGCCAGGTAGTATCGTATGCCTTTTCGATGTCAAAAAATATACCAATTAGGAGTTGGCTGCGGATGAAAGCGTCTTGAATTGCCGCTTCCAGTAGGATCAGGTTATCCGTGGTGGAATATTTTTTTTTTTTTTTTTTTTTTTTTATTTGTGCTTTAGGGCGCGTCAACATCGGGGTTATTAGCGCCCTAACAAATACAAGACGTGACAATGTGACAAAATTGCCGTCTAAGTGCCGACTGTATAAGGGTCGGCCACAGAGACAGCACAGTAAAATACTAAAATACTGACTGCAATTCCGTCTGCATGACTGACTGTAAAGGGGTCAGCCCCACAGACGGAAAAAATAAAACATAATAATAATAATATAGTAGTACACAGAACACAGAGTAAAAATATATACACTGACTGGTTGGCTGTAAAAGGGCCAACCAGTTTGAAACATCGGACTAACTGGCTGGCTGTAAAGGGGCCAGCCAGGTAAACAAGGTCACAACTAAAAACAGTACTTGGATTGGTGGCTGTAAAAGGCCATCAATCCAATCTAAAACCTAGGCCGGTCTGCCCAAAATTTTTGGGACAAGACCGGCCAAGCTACAAAACTTTAAAACCTTGGCCACATTGTCACTATCATTGTTTTAAAATAAGGGACAGATCGTTGCCTAAGCCAACGTCTGCCCTTAAGTCTAAAAATAAAATACAATCACTTAAAATGTGGCGTACCGTCAAAGGTACACCACATGCATCACACTCCGGTGGGTCCCTCTCGGCGGAGGAGGAAACCATGTGTCAGAGGACAGTGCCCTATACGGAGGCGAGTAAGGAGAACCTCATCCCTCCTCGCCCGCTGAAGGAGCTGCTCCACGGCTGAACGGTCGGTTTTACCAGCCGGAGCTTGTTATGCTCAACTTCCAGCCACTGCCTCTGCCAAACATCAAAAACAATCTCTTCGCCGCCGAGGCAAGGTCTGACTTTGGGACCGGGTGCAAAGTCGATTCGGACCTTGTTGCAGGCTAACTTGGCAGCTACATCAGCTGCCTCGTTCCCCCTGATTCCCACATGGCCGGGTACCCAGCAGAATAAAACCTCCTTTCCCGATGATTGAAGGGAATGGAGGGCGTCCTGGATGTCCTGGACTAGGCGGTCTGCTGGGTACATGTTTCCTAAAGCCTGAATACAGCTGAGGGAATCACAGCATATGATGTATTTCTTGTAACGACTTACCTTCATATGCTGGAGCGACTTTAGTATGGCGTAGCATTCGGCAGTGTAAACGCTGCACCTGCTATCCAGCTTGTATTTGTAAGTCGCTCGAGGGAACACTACTGAACAGCCTACACTATTAGCCTGCTTAGACCCATCCGTATATACCGGGATAAAATCGTGATGCGAGTTTAAAACATCAGTAAGGACTCTTATAATAACGTTGTCAGCGGTAAACTGTTTGTTGTACCGTGAAAGGTCTAATGTCATTCTGGGTCTCTTTAAAATCCAGGGAGGAGATTTACTCCAACCCTCGTGATAAAAAGAAGGTGTATCAAACCCATATTCTTCTAAAATAGCCTTTGTACGGTAGCTGAACGGTCTGGTCGCTCTATGCCGATTGGCATAAAGCCGTTCATAATTTGGGTTCGTTACTACGTCGTACACGGGACTGCCAGGTGTTGAGGAAATATACGTATAGTGTCGCACCATGAGGAGATGCCGTCGGATGGAAAGCGGCGGCTCGCCAGACTCAGCACAGATGCTGGGTATCGGGCTGGTGTGGTAAGCACCCGTGGCGAGCCGAATTCCTGCATGGTGGACACCATCCAGTATCCATAGATAACTGTCCCGTGCCGAACCGTATACTATGGAACCGTACTCCAAACGCGACCGTACAAAGGCTCTATAAAATTGAAGCAGGCAGGAGCGATCAGCGCCCCATGACCTGCCACACAGACTTTTTAATACATTTAAAGCTTTTAAGGCCTTCGCTTTCACATCTTTAAGATGTGGAAGCCAAGTTAGCCTACTGTCTAAGATGAGACCCAGAAACCGAACTGAATCAGTAAAACTTAAAATGGTGTTCCTCAAGGTAAGGTGAGGCTCAGCTAAAGACTTCTGCTACGTGTAAAAAGTACACAACGGGTTTTCTCGGCAGAGAAACGAAAACCGGTGTGCACTGACCATTCGTCCAGCCTGTTCAACGTGAGCTGCAACTGCCGCTCAGCGCTTCTCAGGCTAGACGACGCAATAAAAATTAAAAAATCGTCCACATATAAGGAGTACCGGATAGGACTCCTTATAATGGCACCAATGCTATTGATAGCAATTGCGAAGAGTGTTACACTTAAAACTGATCCTTGAGGAACACCGTTTTCCTGAATAAAAAGATCAGACACTTCACTACCGACTCGGTACCGGAAGCAACGACCAGATAAAAATGATTTTAAAAAACGGGGTAGGTTTCCCCTAAAACCCCAGTCATGTAATTGTTTTAAAATAACATGCCGCCAGGTAGTATCGTAGGCCTTCTCAATATCAAAGAATATCCCCACCAGATGTTGGCTGCGGATGAACGCATCCTGTATCGCCGCTTCCAGCAGGATCAGGTTATCCAAGGTGGAACGGAACTTCCTGAATCCACACTGAAAGCGGCTCAGCAGATTACGGGATTCTAGACACCAGACGAGGCGGCGATTGACCATCCTCTCCAGTGTCTTCCCAACGCAGCTTGTCAGGGCGATACTACGATAACTACCTGGCAACAGCTTATCCTTTCCAGGCTTTAAAATGGGAATCAATGTTGCTTCTTTCCACGAGTCGGGGAAATGTCCTCCGGTCCAGATATTGTTAAAAATATCCAGAAGGTACTCTTTAGCATTTTTATCAAGATGCCTCAGCATCTGGTACTGGATCAGATCAGGCCCCGGAGCAGTGTCTTTTGCGCTGTTCAGCGCAGACTCGAGCTCCCAAAATGAAAATGGTCTGTTGTAGGCCTCTGTATTCGACGAATCGAAACACAGAACACGTCTCTCGGCAGCAACCCTTCGTTGCTGGAACCGAGGATCGAAACTGGCAGATGAAGTGATGGCAGCGAAATTCTCCGCCATCAGCTGCGCTATGCTTCGTTCGTCGGTAATTACACGTCCTTGATCCAGTAATCCAGATACTGTGGGCGGGAGTACCTTCCAGATATAAGGCGGATGGACTCCCATACTTTGGCTGATGGTGTGGAACGATTTATTGTGCTCACAAAGGTCTGCCATGACCTTTTCTTGCTCTCCTTAATAACACGACGCGCCTTTGCTCTTGCAATACGGAACGCTGCCAGGTTGTCTGAAGTTGGGTGCAACCTAAAACGACGCAACGCCCGTCTACGACCCTGAATAGCGGAACGACATTCGTCTCCACCAGGGGACGGGCGTCCTTCGCAGCGTTCCGGAGCTTTTTGGCATGGAAACGTCAGCTGCCTGGTGAATCACCTGTGTAAGGTGATTCACCTTGTCATTTGGACCATATGACACTCTGAAAGGTGTAATGTTAAGAGTGGCTCCTTTGGCTTCTAACAAATCAAAAATTAAAAACCCTTGTCAATAACAATAAAATGTCCTCCTTTTAAAAAACAAGGAAGCCTGATAACTCTCCCATTTGAGGATCAGATGTTGCTCCCCCATATAAATGGGAACAATATCAAGCTACTCTAAACTCACTATACCTACAAGTGCTTTGAAAGTATGAATTCCTTTGTAATGTGAGTATGTGCCTTGAGCATTGTCAGGGTAACCACTACTTCGTATTGGAATCTCATATGATCAATAACAATGTTTTATTCTCCATCCACCTTTTTGTACATTGCCTAAAAATTTAATTCTTTGAAAGCATTATACACACAGGTGGGAACAGTTAACCGAAAAGTTAACTTCGTTAATTGTTAATCCACTACTTAAAAAGTTATCTTCGATAATCGTTAAAGCGTTACATTTTTGCAAAATAGCGCAAGTTAAAGTTAACCGTTAAAGTCAACCATCCAAGAGTGGAACAGATGCTTATGTGTTGTAATAGGTATTACTGCAAGCAATACCAAGGTGCTATGTACCATGAAGTGAATCAATAATACATCTACAAATGTCCTGGAAATTGAGTTTTTACCGGGGTTCAGCGTTTTCACCAGCTTCTAAAATGTATCGGATTCTTCAGCATGTAGTGGAATCTTGTTGGCAACAAAAAGGATTGCAGTACATCACTCCACATCAGCTTGTAATACAATGGTCCCGGTAGCTATGATACCAAACTTTTTGCTGACGTAAACTTTTATTAGCAGATTGCGATGAAAACAAATCAATCCTGCTGCTATATATATCAGAAGAAGCCACAGCACTTGAAGGCTTGAATTATTTTTTTTTTTCCCAATGAGTTGGATCTGTTTTTACTTTTTCTTCAAACAGTTCATACCTATTTGGATATATGCAAAGGCTAGATATGTGTGCCTTGATTGTAGAAAGTTTAGGAAAACACAGTTTGAATGAATAAATCAACTGTTTCAGTCTAGATTTAAGTACAACATAAATGTGGCCTAGGATTTTTAATATTCTAGTTGCTGTTGTTAGCATTGCTGCTTTCAGTAACTGATTGAAGAGCTAAAGTTTCAATTATGTAATCATGTAACGAATGTCAAGATTAACATATTTCACTAACGAATACCAAACCAGTTCCAACTAAAAAGATAGATTTTCAAAACCTTCTTTCCTAGTATAAAATAGCATGGTAGCAGTAATGGCAAAAAGAACTAGGAAATAAAATTCAAATACCCGTCCGGCATTGAGATCTCAATTTAAAATGTTGTCTCAAAATGTTTCCAGCGAACGCCAGGATGACTGCTGCAAGAAGCAATAACTGCATTTGTTGCTGTTCTTTCTCGAAATCTCCTCCGTCATTAATAAGCTCGACGGCAACGAAGCGTAAAGCCATAAGAATAGTTAAAGTATAAAACAGAAGAGTGTATGTGCGTTTTAAAGAGGATAAATTATATTTTTAACATACTATCAATCCATATCACCATAACTGAAAAATCTTAAATGTGGAGAAAGTTCTTTCTTTGTAGTAAAAATAATGTACTTCATAGAAGGAAGATCCTCCATTC
>JARYHS010007709.1:0-18327 GCA_031002005.1 Vandiemenella viatica
TCTTACAGCGCCTATACTGTAGTAGTTTTAAAACCCTTAAGGTTACGTTTTTACTCTATATATCCACATATTAAGTAAATTGTGGTTGTATTGTCATCATTAGAGTATAAATAATAATGTAAGTAGCGTTGAACTTCGTCCGTCTTGTCTCTAGTAATATTCGCTTACCGGTGTTTAAGACATTCGTTTCCGTTTTATATTTTGAGGACGAAAAGATTTTACTTCAGGCTGATTTGAATTCGAAACCGCACTCCAATCAATAGATACACAAAATACATAATTAAATAGTAAGAACGGTGGACGTAAAGCTGATGATAAGGATAATGCAGCACTGTCACATCAGTGTGCATCGTTCTAACGTGGTCTATTACGACTGTTTTTTTCTTCTGGAGAGAGCATATTTGGATTACTGAACAATCGCCATAGAAATGTTGAAATTTTGTGCAATCTACCGATTCTCACTTTTCCAGTAACATAGAGTAGGCTCCATCTTAAGCTATCCGAATTTTCTGAAATTAAACATATGCAATCATATAAAATGATACAGAACCACGTTCTTGCCTCGCATTCGGGAGGACGACAGTTCGAATCCCCGTCCGGGCATCCAAATGTGGGTTTTCCATGGTTTCCCAAATCACTCCAGGCAAATGCCGGGATGCTTCCTTCAAAAGACCATGGCCGAATTCCTTCCCATTCCTTGCCCCCAATCCTTTCCCGTCTCTAAAGACCTCGCTGTTAAGAGACGTTAAGCAGTTTTTTAAAAAAAATACAGAACCACGTAGATAATAACAATAATAAGAAGACATATACCCTATTCTCTTTAGTTTTTCGCTTAGCCTATTTGTAACGACCGAGAACCAGTGTCGCTTCATCCCCATTCAGCACTCGAATCTCATACCGAGCCTACTGTCAGACTCGAGCTTACGTCCAGGCTCGATCCTCTGCACTGTATTTGGCCTACAGAGGTCGCACTGTCAGCGACAAACCGAGCAAGTCTGCACAGCGTTTACACGACTCTAAATAATTTAGCTTAGAAGATGATATTTCTTCTTCTTCTACACCATGTTTTCCCAATATTAGGGATCTTCTACCTTGATGAGGTTCCTCCGCCTGCTTCTGTCTACTGTGTCCTCTTTTTTTCAGCCACTTGTTCACGAGGTTTTTCTTAACCAGGTAGATCCACCTTATCCTCTTTTGTCTCTCTCTGGATCGCTTTCTTCGTACAGGCATCCCCCACGCTTTCTTGATTGGCTCTTCCTCATCTCTTCTCACGACATGAACGTACCACCTTAATCTTCCCTCTATGATTACTTCACTAACACTAGCCACTCAAGCTATGTTTCTTATCTCTTCATGTTGAAGTCGGTCCTTCAGAGAAATAACCAATAGTTACCTTAGCTCCTCTCCAGAAGAGCATTCCCAGTTTTACGAAAACTCCATGTTTCTAATTCACAAAGAATAACCGATCTTACCATAGTCGTATAAATTTTTACTTTCAGTCCCATATCATACCCACAACAGTCCCATCCCGCCTCTAGTGACCTCAACGTCGACGAGGCGTAAAGCCATAAGTAAAAAAAAAAAAAAAAAATTAAGTCTGTCGTCAGACTTTCGTAAATTACATTTGGAGATAATTAAATATTCACATATTCTGTACCTTATTTTAAGTGTGACAAGTAATAACGATGATAAGTTACGTGGCTTGGCTCTAAAAATCCCCCCCCCTTTCTTCACGTAGTTTAGCGTATCTATCTACCCGACCCCTCGCCGAATAGACTGACCCACGTAGTTTATGGACGCTCCGTTATGGCGAAGCTGAGGCTACAGTGCTTTGAACGGAATCATCAGGCAGGTGCATTTTTTAAATTTTTTTTTTTGCTGTCTTCTGTCTTTCTACTGGTTTGATGCAATCCTCCATCCCTTCCTATCTTGTGCTAACCTCTTCATCTCTACATAATCCTTACAACCCACGTCCTCAATTATCTGCTTCATATATTCTAATATCTGTCTTCCTCTAAAGTTCTTACCTTCGACTGTTCCCTCCACTAACAAATTAACCAATCCAGCATGTCTCAAAATATGAGCTACCAACCTGTCTCTACTTTCTGTAAGCTTCTCCCACAAACTTCTTTCCTCACTCATTATTTCAAAAACTCATTCATTTCTTACTTTGTCTGTCAATTTGATTTTCAGCATTCTTCTGTAGCACCACATTTCAAATGCTTCAATTTTCTTACTTTCTGGTATTCCTAAAGTCCATGTTTGGCTACCATAAAGTGCTGTGCTCCACAGGTAGAGTTTTGAAAAGTTCTTTCTAATTCCTAGATCAATACTTTTTTTTGGTAGTGCGATTCTTTTTTTAACATCATTCTTGCTTCGGCCATCGGTTGTAATTTTGCTTCCCAAGTAGCAGAATTCACTTACTTCTCCTATTGCATCCGATCCTATTTTTATATTTAATCTACTGTGATTGGTATCATTTCTGCTCCATTTAATCACTTTTGTCTTGTTTTGATTTATATTCAGTTCAAAATCATCCTTCAGTATTTTGTTCATGATACTCAGTAACTTCTCAATATCCTCAGCTCGTTCTGCTAACAAGACAATGTAATCAGCAAATCGTAGCATACTGATTTTTTTTTCTCCCAGAACACTTATGCCATATACTCGTATATTCGGAATTTTACCTAACCGTCAGTAGAATCACATCTACCTCTCATTCAACACTCCTTTCATTATTCGATGTTTAAGTTGTTTCTTTATTCCTCCATATTTCGTTGTTTTCGTTCGTGCTGCCCCTTTCTGATTTTCCCGCATTTTAAAGAGTTGTACCTGCCCCGGCGGGGATGTTTCCCTTATCGCGCTGATCTGGTTGCTCTCCTCCACCTCCGTCTGTTCTCCACGTTCCTCTCTCCCCCGGTGTGTCACAGATTCCGATGGTACTTGTCGATGTCTGAGAGTCCTTTGTTCATTAGGAGTCCATTGTCCTCGGAGCGGACACACCTGCTCCCAGTTCACACGCACCACCACTGTCCACACGCCGAGGCGACTTTTCTAGGAAGGCTAAAAATACTAGGAATCTGCACTTTGTAAGTCATACCAAGTCAGAGGTCCCCTACTGTGAGGGTTAGGTCATCCTTCACAGGCTGACGTCCGTGTATTGGCAAGCGCATATTGTCTTCCTCAGGCTACCTTCAGCTTAACCTACCATGGCAAGAGTGGATTTCTAGAATTTTTACCGTACTTGAAACTTAATTACTACTTCTGGGAATTACATCAACAATTTTAACAGTAATGAATGATTAGTTTAAAAAGACGTCAATGCAACTGCTGTTTGAATTACGTTTATTTCGGACGCGTTTCGTCTCTCTCTTCGAGGAATCCTCAGTCCACTTTTCTATACTGGGGCGTCCATTAATTATGTGAGGTTTCTTAAAATTTGGATCCCCTCCCTCTTGGTGAGATCTGTTGGTACCCCCTCCCCTCCACTAACAAGTCATTATGTTACCTCTAAGACCCAGGGTGCTAGAATATTCTTTGAAGGGAGGGCGGCAATCTGAAATAAATTGTTTTCATTACCCCCCTCTCCCCCTTTGAACTCACATAGTTAATGAACCCCTAACGTGTGCAGTTTATAAATTGTGTACGCCCGGGTTGTTTTTTATATATGGTATTGTAGATTTCTTACAGTTACAGTTCTTCAATGTGGTGGGTGAACGATTAATGTTCTGGCCTCGCATTCGGGAGGACGCGGGTTCGAATCCCCGTCCGGGCATCCAGATTTGGGTTTTCCATGGTTTCCCCAAATGACTCCAGGCTAATGCAGGGATAATTCCTCCAAAAAGGCCATAACCGAATTACTTCCCATTCCTTGTCTCCATAAATTACGCGATGTGTTTTTCCGGATTTCCGGACCCCTTCAACCTCTGGTGAGATGTGTTACGCGAGACCCTCGCCCCCCCCCCCCTAGAAATCGTCCTTGCAACTTTTTGAGACTTTTTTTTTTGGTCTCACCGTTCCAAAAGCCGGTATCACCCCCACTTTAAGACGAAAACTCCACTAAAATCCACTTTCGCGTCATTTGCATACCTTTTTATTTTTAACTCTACAGTCCGACAGTTTTTCCAAACCCCCCCCCCCCTTCAGCTGGGAGTAATGAAATTGTAAAAAAAAAAAAAAAAAAAAGAATTTGAAACTAGTAAAGGACAAAAATAGCTGGTTAGAAGGAGGGGGGAAAGTGGGAGTGTAGGGAAATTGCCACCGTAGCGTGCCCTCAATCTCAATTAAGTTAAATTAGACGTGACAGTTCTAATGTTATGCATGCTCTAGAGGTGATTGGAGGCAGTTAATCACTTTGTCTCACGTAATTATGTCACACTGTTAATATGTGACATTCAGAGAGATCGAAACCAATTAGCTTTTGCCCGTTGTTGTTGTTAGTTTGTTTTCGAGTGATGTTTGTCGAGCGTGTGTTCTGGATATCTGAAATTTGCAATTAGTGTAATTTGTGTTTGTTTGTTTTATTAAATACATGTATGTGTAGGAGAGGATAAAGAAAATTCCGGCAACAGTTGCATTGGACTTCTTTATTAAATAATAATTAATTATTTTAACGGGCAACTGCAGGAGAAATAGCCTGCAATAATTTTTTTTTTTTTTTTTAAAAGTTTGTTAGCCTTCGTGAAGACAAAATACCACTGGCTTGTTTCTGGAAATACATCATGTAAACTTTGACGTTCAATTGTGAGAGTGTGATTTTGTTATTGAGGTCTTGGCGTTAACACGTATTATAAAAATATGATAAATCATCTGCGAATGCAGTTTATTTTGTTTTTCGTTCGTTTATTTATTTACTGAACTCTTAGAATCATCTTTATTTGTTTTATTAACTGTGTGTACGTATCGCCTATACTATTTTATTATTACATTTTACTCTACAAATTACATTCTGCTTACATTTTACATTATCTTACATTTTTTTTTATCCATACACTATTCTCGGAGTCAGCGATTTTAGCACTGCAAATCTTTTTTCTGCTTTTTGTGTATTTTTTTCAATATACCAGAACACTGTTTGAAACATTGTGTTTACATTTATAATGTATAACGCTACATTCCACTACTTTGGTATTTATTTGTCTCTTCTGTTTATTCTGTGAACCTCGTTATTTTAAAGTGTATATTCAATATTTATGTTTGTTTGCTGTTTTGTGTGTGTGTGTGTGTGTGTGTGTGTGTGTGCGTCCGTGTAACAGTGTACACGTTTATTTTCTTTTGGGCAGTGTGTATAGTGTCTGATCTGTCAGGTTTTGGTATTCCTTCATTATGTGTTCCCTTTCGGCTAACGCTTTTTTTTTTATTTGCTTGTAGTTTCACGTCTCATATACGACGATGTCATTAGAGACGGGAAGGGACTGGGAGCAAGTAACGGCAAGGAATTCGACAGTGGTTTTTTGAAAGAACCATCCCGACATTCACCAGGAGTGAGTGATCTGGGGAAACCATGGAAACCGCAAACCGGATGGCCGGTCGGGGATTCGAACCCGCGTCCTCTCGACTGCAAGGCCAGAGTGTTACTGCTCGCTTGGTGGCTAAAGCTTTTTATACGGAACAGTTTACTTGGAATGTTAGTAACGTTTAGACCAGTATGGGTTATTTGCGTGGAGGAATCGTTAAGCTTTAATTTAGCCCACTAAATTACCGAACTGAGCTGATTTAATCTGATCGCCGTGTTTGCGATGTTGTGAATTAGCACTATCTCCGCAAACCTGTTTTCTGTCTGCAGCGGATCCGTATCTGTGATATGGTCGTTGGACGAAATTGGATTCCACAAATTGTCGTCAATTCATGTAATTAATCATTGCGTGAACACACGCATTAGCGAATGGAGTGATCCAGTTATACGGAAATAGCGCGATACACGTAACCGCCACATCCACAGTTCCTAAAACAATGCTGTCTTATAACGTTTAGTGTTATACGAATCAAAGAATTAGTGTACAAAACAGATCATGTAGTTGGTGTTCCGCAGTCTCTGATCTCAAGGGATGAGGACCTGGTAGGCAAGGAGACAGTCGCTTTAAGCAATATCGAGTGACTTTTCATACGGACCGCTGAAATTTCTTTAAATTTTTATATATAAAATGCCGTCTACGAACAACTGTTATTTTTTATGTTATTTTATTCTCCAGACACGTTTCGCTCTTGTGGTGTGTGGCGTCATCAGTGTCTGTAAATGTATGATTTTGTATGTACAGGCATGGTGATAATCTTCAAGTGGCGGTCTGGAACAGCACTTTATGCACCATTACAGAACTTTTTATACACGTGATACCATTTAGCACTTGCAAATAAACACTTGGCAGTATACGAAAATATAAGCCTCTGCTTCATTGCTGCATATGAATGCTACATACAGCATGTTTGCGGGTGTTGTTACGATTTTAAATGCAGTGGTGCCAACCTAGTTTCACTTCTGTTTGTGTTATTGAATCTGTGCTAATCTGTCTCACTGTTTTCGTCAGCCGTTGTAGCTGACTTAGTGTCTGTTATTATTATTAGAGTGTCTGTTTTAGTTTTCCTATATAAGTGTTTATTTGCAACTCTCTAAAAGTGCTAAATAAGTGCCACATGTATAAAAAGTTTCGTAAAAGTGATCAAACTGCTATTGCCATCTGAATATTATCACCACCCCTGTAAGTACAGTGTGTATATTCATATGTAGATAATGATATGTATTTTACTTAATGATTGTAAGGATACAAATGCAAAACTACACATTTACAGCCACTGATGATGTCCCTCACCACAAGGGCGAAACGATTCCGGTGAATAAGATAGCATTAAGAACAACAATTGTCCATAGACGGCATTTTATTTATAAAAATGAATTTATCAGCAACTGTGGAATATGACCTACAGTTTTTCTATGAGGCTTTTGAACACTTCATTGTAATGGGAATCGTTAAATACCTGACGCAGCACATTTTTACTCCTTGTCTTATCACAGTCAAGATTTACAGGTCCCTATGGTTCTCTGTACCGTTTTTTGTTTTATTTTCTTTAAATTGGCATTTGGCGAGTAGCCATAAAGCCATGCCACATACATTTAAATTTACATGTTTAACTATTTACGTATTTAAATAGTCACACGGCCATGGCACATACATTTACATATTTAGCAATTTTCATATTTAGCTATATACATAGTTAACTATTTACATGTGTAGCAACATTTTCATATATTGAGACAAATTATCTGTTTCTCATGTTTTAATCGAGTATGGGTATTTCCATTTACGCCACCACCATGTTATTTTTTTTTTTTTTTAGATCGGAATGTTGTTTCTAACGGTAAAGTTATACACAAGCCTCTGTACGTTTGAGTTATTTAAGGCTAGAAGGGCTGGTATAGATGTTAGTAGTTGTTGCCCTATTCTAATCAAAACCTTTACGAGAATGTCGCTAGCCGCAATGTATTTGCAGCAGCCAAAAAATATGTGATCTGGGGTTTCTGCTTCATTGCTGTCGTAGTCGCAGACTGGGTTATCGACAACGATCAGGCGATGGAGATGTCGCCAGCGCACGTGATTTGTTCTTAGGCGGACTACCGTTGTGTCCAGTTTTTTTTGGGACATTTACTTTTGTCGAACCACGGTTTGATAGGGATAATATGTTGCTGTACCGATTCGTAGACCTTCTTGTCTGGGCGTCTGTCTTCCATTCTTGCTGCCACACAGAAGTCAATTTGTTTCTAAAGTAACCGAAGTAGTCGGAGCAGGGTACATCGAGGTGTCTCACTTCATTATAGGCCCCTCATTGGCTAGTTTCGTTTCCTACTTCCCCACAGTGTGCTTTGATCCACACCATAGTGACTGGCTGATATCTTTCCTCTATAGCGTCATTCGGCTCGTGCTAGGGAACGCCTGTCATCTTTGCCGCATATTTTAAAGCCGCGTTCCCACGATCTCTTGTAACGGAGGCGGGATGGGACGGGACTTCATTAGCCAAAGTGTAGGGACGAGTGCGCGCCGCAGATTAGCCCTAGCTTACCTCGCCACCACCTCCCCACCACGTTGCCTAGTGTCGTTTGGCACAGAGAACTTTACAGCAACAGAAGGGGTGCGCACCGCTGCTGCAAACCGATGACAACAGCGCTCCACTACGCACGCCTGTGATGTTTACCGACACAGAGTGGGTAGCTGCGTGTTATCTCCGCTAGCAGAGGCGGCCCTGTTCCCATGGCGTGTTGTTGAGTATTCGTCCCGTCCCGCCTCCGTTACAAGAGATCGTGGGCGGTAGAAGATGAAAGGCGAGTCCTTCCTAGCACGCGCCGTGGGCACGAACCTTAAGTTGGATATCCAGTTTATGATGTCGAGGGCCAGATGATTTGGATGCGCGGTGGTTGTGTAGTGCTTTAGAAGCTGCAATGCCGACGTTGAATCAGACAGGATAATAACTGATTTACGTTTGGAGTGGCTGGCATTCCGCAAGGTTTATAAAATGGCCGTTAGTTCCGCTGTCAGTATGCTCGTGAAAGGAGGTAGCTTGTATTTCCCGCACCTGTTTGTTTTTGTTTCCACAAATGCAGTTCCCTGTTCTTCTGGTACTAGCGTGATTTTTTTTTTAATTGGCATTTGGCCTTCTAGCCATTCAGCTAGCAACCTTATTTCTTTTATTTCTCAATGTGTATATAGAATCCTCTCGTGTTATTATTGATGATAACAAGTGACAGGACAACACAGGATGAACACAACACTTAATTAAAAACACCCATGCCCTGGGCCGGACTCGAACCGGTGACCGCTGCAACGTGATGCCAGCTGGCTAGCCGGGGCCGGCCATCTTTGCACTCCGCGTTATATAATATGGAACTCTTCAGGTCTTATCCTTAGAACCTTGCACCATATTGTAATGCCATCTTGCCAAGGAAAGACGCAAAGTGTTGTCGCTTCTTTGTCTCCACATCCTCTGCGGTAGAAACATAGTGGCGACCGTGGATGTTATTTATTTGTGTGAGGTTGACCCGCCCCTGCGCCGCCAGCCCAGTGTCTGGCCACCCCTGGTGACTGAGCACTTCTTCACGGCTGAAGCTCACCGCCCAGCCGCCCGCCTTGTTATTTATTCGGAATCTGATTAGTAATTACTGTCGGCCGAGCGCTGACTTATTAATTCCCTCCCTAGCCGACCGAGGTAGAAATTAAAACGAGGCGGCTACGCCCAGACTCCCTGATGGAGATAGCGGCCTCGCCTGACAACCCGCCGCGGGAACAATTTACAGCCTACTCCGGTATCGCACTGCTTCTCACTGCGTCACTGCGTGTTTGCTTCAAGACATAGCTTCCGATGGAATACACGTACCCTCCACACTTCTATTAAACATTGCCTGTTTGGACTTCATATATGATATCTATAACGGTCGAGAAATTTGGTTTTACCCTCTCTCAGCAAAGATCTCCACCAGTGCACTGAGGCCCCCCACCCCCACCCCTTCCCACGTAGCACGTAGCTTTTTTCCTTATTGATTCCAGAAAACATTTTGTACTGTTCTCTTGTCAGACTATCATTAATTACATAAGGAGGTAATTAAATTACGGAAATAAATATTTACAAGCTGTTGTGTGTTCTGTACCACATTTTAACTGTGATAAATAAAGTGAGTGAAAAGCTACGTGGCCTGGCTCTGAACCTCCCCTCCCCCACGTAGCTCACCGTAGCTTTCCAGCCAACCCGTCTCCTTCCCCCCCCAGACCGAGACACGTAGTTTATGGACGTTCCATAAACTACACATCACATAAACACCGAGCGTGGTGGGTGAGCTGTTAACGCTCTGGCCTCGCATTCGGGAGGACACCTGTTCGAATCCCCGTCCGGACATCCAGATTTGGGTTTTCCATGGTTTCCACAAATTACTCCAGGATAATACCGGGAGTCTTCCTTCAAAAAGACCATGGCCGAATTGTTTCCGGTTCCTATTCCCCAGTCCCATCCCCCCTCTACTGACGTCAACGAGGCACAAAGCCAGAAGTAAACAAAAAATCACAAACAAAATATAGGCATACACTTATGAGACACAGAACATAGTTACACATTTTGCGGGTAGATAGGAACACTTCAGTTCTTCTACTAGTATCTACGTAGCAAGACTTGCCAGTCAACAAGGACATGCGACCGTAAAACCAAAGCTGGAAATGATGAGGAAAACTCATCGAAGCCCACCGATCTCCTATATCGGGAAAAGATTGTTAAAAGAAGAAGAAGATCTCTTAGTAAAGAGACCAGCCTGCTCACTCTGAAAATACGATGAAACATCAAAAATTATGGTGAATGTTGTTGCGGGCTTTCGTAAATTCAAATTGTTCTTTATCAGTGCTGGCACGCTGTTGACATTGCATTTTCTTACGTACAATAGAAATTTTTCTTTAAGTTTTCTGTGACTTTTTAGTTATCAACTTGCAACGGAAATCGCTAAAATTCCTTACTAATATAATTTTTCATTCTTTATTTTAAAACATATAAGGTTTCTTGTTCCTTACTGTTCCTTTGAATCTGTTATAATAAGGTGTGCTTTCCAGGGTGTCATAAATAAATTTACTTGGTCGATCATAAACATCAAATTTTGTTTGAGACTGAAAAAAGTGGTGGAGAATCACATGAAATATTAAAACTAGTGCATGGTGATGCTGCAATGATACTAAGAACTGTTTATAAGTGGTTCGAATGATTTAGAATCGTTTGCGGATGTCCTTCAACATCAGAAATTGAGGAGTATGTTGAAAGAGTGTGAGAAACGGTTCTGTTCAACAAGCTTTTGACAGTGAAGAATGTTTCTGGTGAAGGTAACATGTACCTATGTTCAAAATCCATTAACATCATATTTATATACTCATACTTCATCATGATACCACCTCTTTTATACTACGGCAATTTCTTTCAAATAAACTCATTATGGTGTGTCCTCGTCTAAATTATTCTGCTTACTACTTAGAGTTCTTCAATAAACTCGAAATGACCGTAAAACGCAAAAGTATTGACTCTTTTGAGGTCACCAAGTCAGCCAGGAAGCACAACATAAAGGCTCTAAACAAAGACCTCCAGAGCTGTTTCAGAAAGTGGCAACAACAATGGAACAAGTGAAGCAAGAGCCGTAGTTTGTGATGTAGCGGTAGTAATTTGTCTGTCAGTATAATACACGTTCGTTTGTTGCAGCAGACCCAGTGGTCTTTTTAATATACTCGTAGCTTCTGTTGGAGCACGTTGTACTGTATGATACCATAATAACATGACTACTTAAACCATATATGGGCAATTCCCGGCCCTCCACCAGCTTCAATCCGGCCCGCTGGAGATTCAGAAATTTCAAATAACGCGCAAAAATGTTCTGTATTTGTTCAAATCATAAAGACTAAAATCGGTAAATAATGTTATTAAGCGTACGCAGTGGAACGCCATAGATAAGTCAGAAATAGTCGTTAGAAAGAGACAAATAGATATACACTAGATGACCCGTGCGAAAATTTCGCGAATAAAATACCATGAATAGTGACGTTGAATATGATATCACCAAGTTCAGTCATTACTCTTCATACTCCTACTTCATTTATCGATTTTGGTTAGAAATCCAGGGAGATAAATGGCTCGTAACACAAAAAACGTATTTTAGAAATATTGACATTTTTGCGCTTTAAGGGTCGAATTACGAAAAATTCCTTTCTTAGAATATAATGTTACCACGGCGGAAACCCTAGTCTTTAATATGATATCTCATTTATCTATATCGGTTAGATATCAATGGAGATAAATAGCACGTGACACAAAAATGCATTGTAGAACCTTTTATATTTTTTTCTTTTAAGCGTTGAATTCCAAAAACTTCTTTCTTAAAATATGATTTAAGAAAATCTGAGACATTATTCCTCACAATCCTACTTGATTTATCGATTTTGGATTCATATCCAGGGAGATAAGTGACTCCAGACACAAAAAAAGCATTTTAGAAAAATTGACTTTTTTGCCTTTTAAGGGTCGAATTACGAAAAATTCCTTTCTTAAAATATAATGTTACCACGGCGCAGACCTTATTCTTTAATATGATACCTCATTTATCTATATCGGTTAGATATCAAGGGAGATAAATCGCTCGTGACACAAAAATCGGTTATAGAAAAATTTATACTTTTTCCTTTAAGGTTGAATTCCAAAAACATTCTTTCTTAAAATATGATTTCACAAAGCTGACATTACTCCTTATATCTACTTCATTTATCGATTTTGGTTAGATATCCAGGGGATAAATGGCTCGAGATACAAAAAACGCATTTTAGAAAAATTGACATTTTTGCCTTTTAAGGGTCGAATTACGAAAAATTCCTTTCTTAAAATATAATGTTACCACGGCGCAGACCTTATTCTTTAATATGATACCTCATTTATCTATATCGTTAGATATTAAGGGAGATATCACTCGTGACACAAAAATGCGTTATAGAAAATTTATTTTTCCCCATTAAGGGTAGAATTCCAAAAACATTCTTTCTTAAAATATGATGTCACAAAGCTGAGACAATACTCCTCATAATCCTACCTCATTTATTGATTTTGGTTAGATATCCAGGGAGATAAATGGCTCGAGATACAAAAAACGCATTTTAGAAAATTGACATTTTTTCCCTTTAAGGTGTCGAATCGAAAAATTCCTTTCTTAAAATATAATGTTACCACGGCAGGAATTTAATATTTAATATGATACCTCATTTATCTATATCGGTTAGATATTAAGGGAGATAAATGGCTCGTGACACAAAAACGAATTGCAAAAATATGATACTTTTCCCTTTAAGGGTCGAATTCCGAAAAATTTCTGTCTTAATTATGACGTCACTAAAGCGAAGATCTTAATCTTTAAAATGATACTTCATTAAACGATTTCAGATAGGTATCCAGGGAGATAATTGACTCATAATACAGAAAACAGCATTTTGGAAATATTGACATTTTCGCCCTTTAAGGGAATTCCGAAAACTTCATTTCTTAAAATATGATTTGAACAAAGGGAAGACCATAAGCTTTAAAATGACACCTCATTCATTGATTTCGGTTAGTATGAAGGAAGATACAGGCTTGTGACAAAAAAATACCTTATAGAAATAATATATGATGATTCGGGAAGCCGTCCGATGACCTCGAAGCGCTCCAGACTCGACTGTTATTCATAACAGTCGAGTATGACTGCTTGCATCGCATATTCGTATACCATCGAGAGTATTCTAGCTGCTTATTGCGGGTAGTATGTAAACCGCTCAGCGCACGTGTCAACAATCAATAAAGATGTCTGGCCACTCATGAAAACATTGAATACGGCGCTATGCTGAAGAACTAAAACTACTGTTAGAGCAATTCACCGATCGGTTTTCCGATTTTAAGAATATGGATAGCACTTTCAATATTTTTACAAATCCTTGTAAGTATAACGTGGAAGATGCTCCTCTTCACCTACAAATGAAGTTGATCAGGCTTCAAGAAGACTCGATCATCTTGTTTCTCAGTTTCAAACTCAAGTCTCTCATTAATTTTCATTTGATTTTTCTGTTTTTTTAATTTGATTTTATATGTTTGATTATGCTATTGTAATTCTAATAAATAAGGGAATGCGTGAATTTTCATCGCCTTTTTATTCAATACCACCTACTTGTTTCTTACGTACGGCACGCGACTTGATGAAGTCCGTACCTGACTTAAACTGTATGCATTATAGCGACACCGTACGTTAAGTTTGAGTTCCGTCCCACATTTGCCCTTCCACCGCTCCTTCTCCTCTTTACTGTAAAAACATTTAAATTTTAAAAAAATTAAACCGTAGAATGAAGTATCGTCGATAGTTGGGACTACTTTGTATAGCGGAAGAATACCACCGACCACTAATCATATTGGTGTCCAGGAGACGGTAGAGAAGTTTGTTTCCGCAAAGCGAAGAGCATTTAACTATGCAGACACATTGCTCAGGGTGTACTGGGCTTATTACTCAGAAAGAGGAGCATTGAATGAAACCAAAACAAACCCAAGGAAACATTACCACAGGTGGATCCTGGTGGTTTTTAACTACCAGTAGTACCCATCAACATGGCGCCCAACTCTTTGGACGGAGGACCACGGCCCAGGATCCAAATATCGAGATCGCCGTACATTACGGTCTACAGACGGTTTTCGAAACCATCTAGCCGAATGGACTGACGATCCGCAATCTCCGGAAAATCGCAAAGCCGTGGTGGTGTAACGGATAGCGTTCTGGCCTCGCATTCCGGAGGACGGCGGTTCGAATCCCGTCCGGGCATCCAGATTTGGGTTTTCCATGGTTTTCCAAATCACTCCAGGCAAATGCCGGGATGCTTCCTTAAAAAGGCCATGGCCGAATTCCTTCCCGTTCCTTGCCCCCCATCCTTTCCCGTCTCTAAAGACCTCGCTGTTGAGAGACGTAAAGCATTAAAAAAAATTAACGCCAGAGTGATTTACCTTTTCTGTTTGTTTATCAGCTAGCGGGAGAACTTATGTATCAACACGTGAATAGTGCAAGCCGTATTTTGTACTATCAGCGATTGTGTAATTTTAGGCCAGCGTTTTGGGGATTGTCCAAGCTTAGGTAAACAGCCTACGAACGACTGCCTGAGGATGGAATCAGGGCTCGTTGTACCTACCAATTCCAGAACGCAAGCGCCTTATCTCGCACGCTCAAACTGGCTGCTTCTCTGCCGCTGAGAATATATTTTTTGGTTAAAAAAATGACTGTCTCTAATATCTTTTACTTGTTTCCACATTAACTCAGAGGGGAAATAGCACCAAAAACTGACATTGTTGCTCATATGGTGAAAAAATTACTTCTTTTCTACTTTTATAAGTTTGTTGATAAACTTCCCATTTTAGCATATATGTTCTCAAATAACATCACTAGTCGGCAAGACTTTAAACCGCAATCAGGAAAGTAAACTAATCTAAAGATCTGGATTTTGATGTTTTACACGACTCCGTTCTTTCTTATCGAACCAAAACCAGTTGTTGATTCGATTGTAACTGGTATAAGAAATTATTATTGTGCAGTACATAGAGAAAAAACAAAAATTAACCGTTGCAACTAATATCATGAAAACATTGGTACTGAAATCTGACGTCAGAAAATAGTTCCGGAGATCGTTGATGTAGTTTCAAATACGTATATCTGGCAGTGAAAGAGCACCATTTTGTTTTGACGTGATCTGTTCTGCAACGTGTACTGACTAAATCTTTTTGGGTACAATGACCTCAAATTTTACTTGATGAACTAACCAATATGGAGCTAAAGGTTATTCGGGAACTAGGTAATGGTTCGAGTTTCGAAATACTCAACTCGATAAGTTTAGAAGTATATGGATTTGATTTTTCTTCAGGGATCAGTTATAGGTCCTGTACTGTTTCTTGTGTGCATTTAAATTAGCAGTGATCAAAGCCATGATGTGGAGATTTTTGACTATATAGGTTGCTTGTGCTCTGTATTTAGATCATAGATAAATTAAAGTAAGTCCATTTCGATCTATGGAAAAAATATAAAATTTGTAGTGTGCACTCACCTATGCTTTCTGTTGGGGTAGGCTGCGAGTTTATTTCTGTTGTGTTGGCAGGCCGCTGAGGCGCCGCCTGGACGGCGCCATGTTGCGGGAGGACGCCTGGCGTCGCCGCATCTGACGCCTGCCGTCGCATGGAGCCATCACACTTTGGTGAGTAGACAGAGCACTTGTTGCAAGGTGACTAAAGGTCTGGCCACCACCGGAGAAGACTGAGCGTATTATACTCCCCACCAGGTTGTGTTCAGATAATGGTCAATCTGGGACTAGGTGACCATCGGAATACGAACCTATTACCTTCAGTGTGACTGAGCTAACACACACTGGATCTGGGAGCTACAACGCGGCCGGACACGAGCCCATGCTTCGAGTACCGACCGTCCTGACAGCGGCTTTTAAGTGGTTTGCCGCAGCCTTAAAGGTGTTCCCAATTTCCGTCTCATAAACTATACATTTCACTAACAAAAAAATACACATATCACATGCCGAACATAGTAACACAGTTCGCAGACAGATGGCAGCACTTCGCTTCCTCCAATACTACGTCGTAGGACCTGGCATTAGTATAAAATGCTTCAGGAGCATCCGGACGTAAAATCTAAGCTACAAATATACCATCCTGGGGCGTCCATTAATTGCGTGAGGTGTTTTTCCTGAATTTCGGCCCCCCCCCCTTTTCTGATGAGATTTCGTAATATCTGGTCAGACCCGCCTCGCCCTCTAAAATGACGTGAGATTTTGACGGAGTTTTATTGAGACCCTTCTTTTTTATTTTAGCTCTCATGCTTGCAAGGGCGGTTATAACCTCCCCATCCCCCCTCCAATAAGGTCGGTTTCCGTATCTTTCTACACCATATGTAACCCCCTCCCCCGCCACTTTTGCATCATTTGGAGACCTGTTTTTTAGCTCTGCCATCCTGCAAGAATTTCAAAACTTCACGTGAGATTTCCGTTGACCCCCGCCCCCCCCCTCCCTTGGTGAGATTTCGCCCCCCCCTCCCCCTATATCTCCTCACGTAATTAATGGACAACCCCTAATTATGAGTTAAATTCTCCAAAGGTAGACGACCCCTAGCTAATGTTGGGAAAGGTGGTGGTGAAGTAGAAGAAAATTCTTCGCATCTTATTTACGTCACGAGATATCAGATTTATGAATAAAGAGTCGTATAAACCGCTTTTGTATTTAAGGGCTGCAGATAACTAGAAACCAGATGTCCGTGGGTCAATGTATGTATACTATGCTGTGCTACAAAATATACTACGAAACGCAGCGAGAACAGGAAAATGACGTCTCGAAATTTTTAGAAATGGCTTCCGTAACGTCTGTATCGTACACCTCACGTAGCCTACTGTTTTTTTTTGCACATCTTCGGATATTCCATTTCATATCTTGACTCTTTGCTTCCTATCTCATGGTTTTTCAGGTTTTTTCGCCACCACCCAAAGGCTAATACTATCAGATGTGTTCCGTGATGAGTAAATCCAGTGCTGTAACGTAGGCAACAAATAAGTCCTTCCTTAGTTAAAAAAAATCGGTATTGATTAGAAAAAATACTGAATAACTGAATGTAAACACATTTTTTAAACAGGTACTGAGCAAAAAATACTAACGCGCAAAGATGGTGCCAAAAACGTTTCGTTTCTGTGGGACAAAAAAAAAAAAAAAAAAAAAAAAAAAAAAAAAAAAAAAAAAAAAAAACCCTTGCGTCCACGATATTGCGACACTTCCCTGTAATGAAGTAACTTTGGAAAGGTGCTAGCTCCGCGTGCCGAAGGCCGCCGGTTCAAATCCGGCCGCGGGCATGGATGTTTAAGTGTTGTGTGTCTGTGTGAAAGTCCTGTCCGTCCTGTGGCGTCCATACATTGGAAAAATACAATATATACTGGATGACGACTTATACACTGAAAGCAATAATAATTACATAGAGCTGGCTGTATGGCCTCCGTTGCCAAATGCCATTAAAAAAAAAAAAAAAAAAAAAAAATTGGCAAGAAGATAACGGTTTAATTGGAAACTAAATTTCATAACTCCGTATACAAAAATTATCTTTGCATTAAAGTATGTTAGCGATTAAACGAGGATCTTATAAACTTACAATACAAAAAAAATTGTTTATGTTTCATTCCTTAACTATGGAACCTGTAATTGAAAAAAAGGTAAGTATTTTTGCACGGTTATACCAACTATGGAAACCGAAAATACGACAAATAGAAACTGATTAGGCAGTCACTGGGCGAGTGTTGCTGTGCTGCGTAACGGCGGACGATTGGTACGGCACAGAGTGAGTCGATGCACAGTTGATCGCCTATCTCGCTGGCAACAGGTCCCCTAGGCGCCAGTCCAAATTGAAAAGATGCGATCTCAGATCTTAATTAAATGGACCGACGTCAGACGCACAAATAGAACCCGCAGCCAACGCCGCCGATATCGTAATTAAACTCCACCGCAGTGGAGACATCACAACACGACATATACCGTCATATGATGTAACGCTCTCAGGGATTCATATACATTCGCTCACCCACGGAGTTACATCGTAGTTTTGATTAATCGGGCAATTTCAAAGTTTCAGGATTCGTCGCCAGGTGGTTCCACCAAGATTAAAATATTTTATTTTTTGTTTATCTATTGACACTTGGCCTGATGGCCATACAGTAAAGGTACTTTGCACTTAATAAATATAAACATCATATACACAGTTATGGTTCATATTGCAAATTCACAGAAATGGTAAAT